>CM077645.1:11859600-12078249 GCA_039707465.1 Rhabdophis nuchalis | reverse complement strand
CGTTCCAGAGGGTTGGGCCCACCACAGAGAAGGCCCTTGACAGCTTTAAGACTTGTGGAGTTGAAGTCCACAAGTCTTAAAGCTGTCAAGTTTGAACACCCCTGGAGTTTTTCTTTCCTAAAGGGCTAGGGGTGCGAGGGTCTTGTAACTTGACAGCTTTAAGACTTGTGTGCTTCAAATGCCAGAGTTTCTGAGCCAACATTTGGGTTGCTAAGCAAGGGCGTTGTTAAGTGAGTTTCACCACATTTTACAAGTTGGCCATGCCCACCTGGTCACATGGCCGGCAAGCCATTCCCACAAAGCAGGCCACCCCTACAGAAGAGGTTCTAAAAAAAATTGAAACCCACCACTGGAACCCACCTCTGGTTCCATCTCATTTGGTGTGGGTGTCATGGGAATGGGCTGGGGTGGGGCGTGGCCAGGAGTTGATGTGATCTGCTTCCCATCTGTCTGGCGAGAGACTAATATGACATTCTCCGTCTGTCTTCTTGTCAGAGTTTTGGAATTTCCCTAGCAAACATTCAGGGTTTTGCTGAAAGATGCTGATGTTGATTTTCTTCCTTTCTGTTGTTCCATTTTTCTCCCGCCTCCCAGGGTACACAAATTTCCCTGACTTGAAAGAGCCCCATGGGCGGAATTCTATTCATTAACTTGGAATTTAATTGAAGCATAAGAGCTAAGGAAGCTGTAGGTTGCTAGAGAAATGATCGTACAACGAGGAGACAGGATACGTTCGTACACTCCTGGGTATCTTGTCACTAATGAAGTGCTAGAATCTTTCACTTCTATCCGTGGAAATATCCCAGGCATTTCTCCTCTGAAAAATTGAACAAACAAACCTGAAATAATTTCTTTTCCATGAAATTGAGGGGAAGGGTTGGAAAAAAATGCAGATGAAAATTACAGCATGGGACTCCTGTATAATAACACGGAGCCTGTTCGTAAAACTTTAACTAGAGACAGTCGAACCATACGTGTCCAATGTTCTATCTCTACACCAGGGGTAGTCAACCTTTTTATACCTACTGCCCACTTTTGTATCTCTGTTAGCAGTAAAAGTTTCTAACCGCCCACCGGTTCCACAGTCATGGTGATTTATAAAGTAAGGAAGTCAATTAAATATAAAAAAGGAAAGTGCTTCAGTATCGGACAAAACCCCTACCGCCCACCATGAAAGCTGGAACACCCACTAGTGGGCGGTAGGGACCAGGTTGACTACCACTGCTCTATACTAAGAGTAATCTTGAGAATTGCAGAAGCAATCAAGGGAGAAAAATAGGGAAAGAAATGTAGGCAATGAGGTTTCATCGTTCAGTCAGTTCGGAGTAGTGGTTAAGGTGCTGGCCGGCAAACCGGGGGACTGGGAGTTCTATTTATTTATTTTATTTATTTATTTATTTTATTACATTTATATCCCGCCCTTCTCCGCAGAGGACCCAGGGCGGCGCACAGGAAATTAAAAAAGATATACAAAATAGAAAATGAATAAATAATTTAAAATATATATTAAATAATCCCAATCCTATGCTAAAACCAATTATTAAAAACCCAATTTAAAACTTTTCTAAAAGTCCCCAAGGGGAGGTTAGGTTAGGCCGGCTTGATGAAAAAAGTATGTCTTTAGACATTGGCGGAAGAGGCGGAGGTCGGTGATGGTCCGGAGTTCAGGGAGTAGGTCGTTCCAAAGGGCAGGGCCGCCACAGAGAAGGCCCTTCCCCTGGGTGTCGCCAGTCGGCATTGTCCGGCCGACGGCACCCTGAGAAGGCTCTCTCTGTGGGAGCGTATCGGTCTAAGGGATGTATGGGGCAGGAGACGGTCTCGCATATAACTAGGGCCCCGAGCCATGGAGCGCTTTAAAGATGGTCGTCAGAACCTTCTAGTCATCAGAACCTTCTAGTCCTGCCTTAAGCATGAAAGCCAGCTGGGTGACTCTGGGCCAATTGCCTGGAGACTGTGAATTCTAGTCCCACTTTAAGCATGAAAGCCAGCTGGGTGACTCTGGGCCAATTGCCAGGACACTGTGAGTTCGAATCCCACTTTAGAGCATGGAAACTATTTGAGTGAGTCAGTCACTCTCTCTCTCAGGCCAATGTACCTGTTGTTGTGGGGAAACAGGGAGGAGGAAGGAGTATTAGATATCTTCACTTGAGTTTCTTCTGAAATAACAAAGGCGAGATAAACTCACCCACCATCAAACCGTAGATCACATCATGACCAGACTAGCATACAATATACTAGTCCAGTATTTGATTTAAAAAAATATATAAATGATGATGCACTTCAATGGTTAGATGGCCTAACATTGATATTTGAACACAGATCTTCTTAAATATTACATTTTATTGTTTCTACTAAACTAGAATAAAATAGAATATCAGAGTTGGAAGGGACCTTGGAGGTCTTCTAGTCCAACCCCCTGTTTAGGCAGGAAACCCTACCCCACTTCAAACAAATGGTTATCCAATCTCTTCTTAAAAACTCCCAGTGTTGGGACATTCACAACTTCTGGAGGCAAGCTGTTCCACTGATTAATTGTTCTAACTGTCAGGAAGTTTCTCCTCAGTTCTAAGTTGTTTCTCTCCTTGATTAGTTTCCACCCATTGCTTCTTGTTCTTCCCTCAGGTGCCTTGGAGAATAGCTTGACTCCCCCTTCTTTGTGGCAGCCCCTGAGATATTGGAACACGGCTATCACGTTCATACATATTGCTGATCCACGTATGGCCTGCCATATGCTGAATACATAAATCATAAAGGTGAGATAAAAATAATAAATAAACAAATCATTAATGATACTCAGAAGCCTCCAAACCCTGGAGGGAAAAAAGGAGAGAAGGAGGGGAAAAAAGGAAATGGCAAAGAAAAAAAATGGAACGAGAAAGGACCCCACCAATTTAAACTGGGTTTTACTTTCGATCAAACCCACCAAAGGTGGTTATTCCATACCTCCGACTCCATCCTGGGGGACCACAGCTCGCCTTGCTTTGAAAAGCTGTCAATCTCTGGAAGCAATTTACCTCTTGGGAACCCGGCCATTAATTTAAACCAATTACAGAAATCTGAATGAAACCGGGCTTAGATCCCCTGACCATCTCTCCCTCTCCCTCCCTCCCTCTCTCCCTCCCTTTCTTTCTCTCTCTCTCTCTCTCTCTCTTGTTTACATTTTTCTCTTCCTTTGCAAAGAAGGTCCCATTTTATTGATTCCTGAAGTTGGAGGATATATTACGAGGCTCTCTCTGGTGGAATATGGATGGCTGCACTACTCCAGTTCCCCTCGGATCACTTTTCAGAGCTACCGAGAGTGAGACAGATGATGGGTGGTTTCAGGTACGGCCATCAAAGGCTGGAGGTTCAATCAAGTTTGACATCATCTTCCATTGAAATCAACCTGAAGGCAAGGAAGCTTGGTTTTGATTAACAGCCCTCCTTGAGGTTGGGGGCAGGGGTGAGAGCTGCACCTAACTTCTATCGGAGCTGGGCAGCTACTTTACCTGAGCTGCCGAAACCACAGATGGTAATTATAACGATAAGTGCTTACAGATTTCCTAACAACAAAGATAATTTGTTTTCTCCATGCCTTGTTAGAAGGGGGATTTTGTTCTGGTAACTGGGTGGCTTGTGAATCAGAGGCTGACCTTTCACCTCGTCTGCCCCCAGCTTGACTGGAGCCCCCCCCCCCACCAAAAGCATAGTGATTAGACCCTAATCTGACAAGAAGGGGGGGATGAAAGACGTCGAGGCAGAGCCGTTGCCCTCCCACTTTTCAATTTTGTGCGTGCTCACATTTGCGAACCGGTAAGGAAGGGATGCAGGAGGAACACGGCGGCTCAAAGGCTAAAACGCTGAGCTAATCGATCAGAAAGGTCAGTGGTTCGGCGGTTTGAATCCCTAGCGCTGCATAACCGAGTGAGCTCCCGTGACTTGTCCCAGCTTCTGCCAACCTAGCAGTTTGAAACCATGTAAAAATGCAAGTAGAAAAAATAGGGACCACCTTTGGTGGGAAAGGAACAGTGTTCCGTGTGCCTTCGGCGTTGAGTCATGCCGACCACATGACCACGGAGACATCTTCGGACAGTGCTGGCTCCTCGGCTTTCAAACGGAGATGAGCATTGCCCCCTAGAATTGGGAACGACTGGCACATAGAGGGGGAACCCTTACCTTAGGGAAGGTAAGTGAATCCCACCCCCTCCTGTGGACTATTTACATCTTGGGCCAAACCTTGCATTTATGGCACTGCCCAGAATACAGAAGGCTACGCTAAGCTTTTCTAGCCAGGAGTTGTGAAGAGACGAGGAGACTACTAGGGAAAAAGGAGTGTTGTCCACCTTCATTTGGCACCACAATCAAGATTGAACAAGAGGGAATCGGGACTACAAAGTCCTCCGGGTGCAGATGGGAGAATTGGCTGCAATTAATATCCAATGTCATCTAAAACTAATTCTTCACATCTTGTTGGTGAAGGACATTCACACACCATTGTTAAGCCATCAGCCTCGGCCTTGAAGAGGTCTCCACTTTCTGCCTTGTTTATGGTTCTGATTTAAAAGATCTACTCTCTGCTCACTGCATTAATTCACTATCATAGGGAATATGATAGGGAATAAACATGAAGTGCTATTTAAACACCCATTGGTTCAGAAAACAAGTAGAGTAGAATAGAGTAGAGTAGAGTAGAGTAGAGTAGAGTAGAGTAGAGTAGAGTAGAGTAGAGTAGAGTAGAACAGAACAGAACAGAACAGAACAGAACAGAATAGAATAGAATAGAAGGATCCAGAGGGATTTCTTGACACTGGGGGAGTGGGCTAACCAGTGGCAAATGAGCTTCAACATTAGTAAGTGCAGAGTGATGCATGTTGGGGCAAAAAACCCCAACTGCATCTATAAACTGATGGGGTCTGAACTCTTTGCAACAAACCAGGAAAGGGACCTTGGTGTCCTGGTGGACAGCTCAAGGAAGGTGTCAACCCAGTGTGCCGTAGCAGTGAAAAAAGCAAACTCATTGCTAGGGATCATTAGGAAGGGTATAGAAAATAAGTCAGCAAGTATCATTTTGCCTCTTTATAAATCTATGGTGAGACCCCATCTGGAGTATTGTGTACAGTTCTGGTCACCATACCTTCAGAAGGATCTTATGGAAATGGAAAAGGTACAGAGGAGGGCAACCAGAATTATTAGGGGGCTGGAACACCTTCCTTACCATCTGAGGCTGCAACGGCTGGGCCTCTTCACTCTAGAACGACGGCACCTGAGAGGTGACCTGATTGAAGTCTATAAAATCATGCACTTTGTGTGGACAAAGTAGAAAAGGAAAAACTGTTTTCCCTATCGCACAACACTAGAACTACGGGGCACTCCATGAAACTTTTGGAAGCTAGACCTCAAACAAATAAGAGGAAGTACTTTTTCACCCGGAGGATCACTGGTCTATGGAACGCCCTGCCAGAAGAAGTGGTGACAGCTGTCAGCCTCGACACCTTTAAGAAAGGATGAGAGGAGTTCGTGGAGAACAAGGGTATCCATGGCTATCATTATGGATGCCTAAGGACACCCTCCGGGTGGAGAGATAGGCAGGATATTTCTCAATGCCATTTGCAGGGAATCATAAGCAGGTGAAGACATCTGCTTGGGAAGACCCTGAAGCGAATGGGGAGCCACTGTGGGAGACAGAAGGCTGGACTGGATGGGCTGTGGTCTGTTCTGGCAAGGCTGATCTTATGTTAATAGAATAGAATTTTATATTTTATTGTTTCTACTAATCTAGAAAAGAATAGAATAAGAGAGTTGGAAGGGACCTTGGAGGTCTTCCAGTCCAACCCCCTGTTCAGGCAGGAAACCCTACACCACTTCAAACAAATGGTTGTCCAATCTCTTTCTTAAAAAATGCCAGTGTTGGAGCATTCAGTCACCATTGCCTGTCGCCCTTGCAATTATGGTTCCCTGGGCATCCTTGTTTGATTTAAACCTCTTCTCATCTGTGAATAATTGTCCTTTGCTCTTTTGGTTGACAGGGTATGCGTTTGGTGTCAACAGTGCAGAAAACGAGGTGAATTTACACACGACGTGTCCAATTGCAGAAGTTCAGGGATCGGTTCAAGCAGTAAACATCATCCCAATCAAGGAACTCCCAACTCAGACAAACGATGAAATGGCAGACAACAGTCTAATCAAGGAAATGCCAAGAACACTCCTGCCAAACACCGGTACTGACAGGGGGAGCCACTGGTATATAAACAGAGAGCAAACCCCCACTCCTTCTAGCACTGATGATGTTATCTAGTTAGGTAATGAAACGTCTGCAAGAAAACAACCAAGCACAGAAGACACCAAGGATCCCACAATTCAACCTGAGCTACAAATATCCTCTTCTAATTAGAGATCCGTTTAGCTCGCTATTCTCTTTTCAAATGTGGGGGATCAATTTCCTCTCAGAATCAGCCAAGTAATTAGGTTCTTTTGCCACATATCATTTGTGTCAGCTGATTTATAGTTTAATTGCTTGTGAATACTAAGGCTCTGTTTTTTAAGGAATGGATTCCAACATACCTCAGAGGGTGCCACAAAGAAGAGGGCGTCAAACTATTCTCCAAGGCACCTGGGGGCAGGACAAGAAGCAATGGGTGGAAACTAATCAAGGAGAGAAGCAACTTAGAACTGAGGAGAAATTTCCTGACAGTTAGAACAATTAACCAGTGGAACAGAAATTGCCTCCAGAAGTTGTGAATGACCCAACCCTGGAAGTCTTTAACAAGATGTTAGATAGCCATTTGTCTGAAATGGTATAAGGTTCCTGCCCATGCAGGGGGTTGGACTAGAAGACCTACAAGGTCCCTTCCAACTCTGCTGTTGTATTGTATTATTATTGTATTTAATAACCTTATGCTCCCTAATGCCTCACTAGTTTCAGAAAAGACCTTCAGTGGCCAACACAGCTCTCACTGATTTGTATGTGTTGAGTTGCCAGTGTGTGGCTTCATCACAACATGTTCATTTTAAACAACTTTGCCCAAATCTGCCCTTAAGTTTTCCCTTCCTCAAATTATACAGATAGTCCGCGACTTATGACCACAATTGAGCCAAAATTTCTGTTGCTAAGCGAGACAGATGTTATGTGTCTACCCCCCTCCCCCAAATATGGCCTTTACTGCCACAGTTGTTAAGCGAATCACTGTGCTTGCTAAATTAGTAACATGGTTGTAAAGTGGCCCACCAAGCAGCCAGCGGAGCAGCAAAGTCAGATAATGAGGAGGTTAGGGAAGAGCATGGGCCAGTCTGGAGGTTGGGGAAGGCTCAGACGAGAGATGGAGCCAAGGCCATCTGGCAGTTTTCAGCTGCCTTTGGAGCTAGACAGCAGTGAGGCAGAGGAACAGCTGGAGCCTGTTCTCAGGGTGCGCATGGGCAGAGCTGCCAGAAGAACAGTTAAAAAATCTAAGTTGACTTGGGAGTAAAGTCACAGGTGGACTGTGATTGGTTGCTCCCATGGGAAATAGAAGAGGAGCGAAAGGGTTTTGCAGGAAACAATTCATTCGGTTGGCCGTTAGATTTGTTTCAGGAGTGTGAAGATCTGTCCGTGAATCTCAGAGACTCTGTGCCCAGCCTTTCCTTGCACAGCGTCTCATTTGGAAAATATTTACATGGCAGCTTTCCTGGATAGATAAGGTCTGTAGTCATAAATATTCCTTTGAAAGACTGTTTGCCGGGCCTTGGCTGGATGGGGAATGAGAGGAATTCACATTCGTTTAATAAAAGGGGTTTTGTCGGGACCAGGACTCTGCTTTGTGCTTTTTGGGGAAGCCTAGGTCAGAACATCAAGTAAATTTGATTTGCCTGTTGACTTTGCTGGTCAGAAGGCTGCAAAAACGGGATCACATGAACCCAGGACACTACAACCGTCATAAATACGAGCCAGTTGCCAAGCGTTCAAATTTTGAACACGTGGCCATGGGGATCATGCAGTGGTCATGTGAATAAAACGGTCATCAGTCTCTTTTTTCAGTGCTGCTTCAACTTCAAATGGCCACTAAATGAAAGTATTCTAGGGATATTTGGGAGAGGAAACTGCAGCATAAAATGCTGAACGGTGTGAAGTTTGAATGATAATGGATGATAATATTAGGGGACTGGAGACTAAAACATAGGAAGAATGGCTGCAGGAACTGGGGATTTCCAGTTTAATGAAAAGAAGAACTAGGGGAGACATGATAGCAGCCTTCCAATATTTCAGGGGCTGCCACAGAGAAGAGGGAGTCAAACTATCCTCCAAAGCACCTGAGGGTAGAACAAGAAGCAATGGGTGGAAACTAATCAAGGAGAGAAGCAACTTAGAACTGAGGAGAAACTTCCTGACAGTGAGGTCAATGAATCAGTGGAATAATTTGCTTCCAGAAGTTGTGAATGCCCTAACACTGGAAGTCTTTAAGAAGATGTTGGATAGCCATATGTCTGAAATGGTGTGGGGCTTCCTGCTTGAGCAGGGGTTTGGACTAGAAGACCTCCAAGGTCCCTTCCAACTCTGTTATTCTGTGATTCTATGATTAATCTAGTTGATTTTAAAATGCGTATAAAAGCAAATTCTCCAGCTCTGGTTCACATTTTAGTTAGCCTCTTTTGGGGCAATCATTTGTCAAATTTGAGAAACACCAACTTAGGCAGTTGCTAGTTGGTTTCAAAGAGATACCGAAAACTAATTTTCTGGCCCATCTTGGGTTATCTGGATTATATTTATCTTTTTGCAGCCCTAAATCGTGGTGGCCCTGTTCTGAAGAACGTTTAAAAAGAGACATGGATCTAACTACTGGCACAGATGGAGCAAAAAAGTGTACCGAAAAATAAGAATAATAACTCCAGAGAAGCCATTGCCGACAAATAATCCTGACAAAATGATATCTGGTCGGTCAGGAAGAGTCAGAAGCAACTGAAGAACAAATAACAACTCCGTTTAATCTCGTGGCTTCCAAGGGGCCCTTGGGGTAGGCGGGATATCTCTGCATTTTATCTCTGGTTAATGGGGGAAAGCGAGCAGAACAGACAAGGCTGGGAATGGCGGTGCAAGAATTATTTATATTTCTCTGTTGTGGCCCAGCCGGCTCCGGATGAGCTGCTGATGGACTCCTCTAGTGAGGAGTCCTATGAGCCTGCTCTGGAGGAGGAAGGCGACCTTGAGAGAGCAGAGAGCCGGTCATCAGGAGGCACCTGGGCCTTGGAGTAGTGGGGAGGATCAGGGACAGTTTGTCCCTGATGCTAGAGTGAGAAGGGCTGAAAAAGGGAGGCTTCAATTGCATCAGAAGCTAACTCGGAGGAGTTGAATTAGTCCCAGCTGCCTAATGACTGGCCCCTCCCAAGAGGATTTAAAAGGAAGTCTTTGCTAAGAAAGTCCTGGCAGAGAACAACGTTGGATTTCTAGGTTCGTGTTTATTCGTGTTGATTTTCAGGTTCGTGTTTAGTCAAGTTAGGAAGCTTCGTATCTGTTCAGAGTCATTCAGGCAAGCAGCCAAGAGAGTCAGTGGCAAGCGGCCAGTCTTGTGTTAGTCGGAGAAAGGGGGGGGTGAGAACATTTCTCCTTGCTGGGATGAACTTGTGTTTTTTACCCCCTTCAATATTTGAATTTCTCTTCCCTGGCTTGTATTCCAGGGAATTTCCTTAGTGAAGTCAATAGGTTGAACCAGGCAGGGATCCAATTTGTGACTGTCTTGGAATTGTTTTGGAAGTTGAGACAGAGAATCCTTTTCTTCAGCAGTTCAGGAGAAGCGGGGTTGGGTTTTTTGCCTTTGGGGCACAAAAGATCCCGGGGTTTTGTACCACTTTCGACTTCACCTTTGGAGGCCCACCCACCTAGACTGAATCACTGGGATCCGAACCAGGATGTTGTTGGCGTCCTTGGAAAAAGCTTGGCATGAAAGTTGTTTTAGCATCCACAGAAATTGAGAAAGAAGAAGGTATTCCAGGCAGTGGACAGTAGCAGGACAATGTCAGCAATCTCATCCAAGGTTGTTCTCCTTCCTTCCTTCCTTCTTTCCTTCCTTCCTTCCTTCCTTCCTTCCTTCCTTCCTCCCTTCCCTTCTCTTCCCTTTCCTTCCCTTTCCTTCCTCTAGTCCTTTTCCTGCCTCCACTCATGTCTCTTCTTTCTTTCTTTCTTTCTTTCTTTCTTTCTTTCTTTCTTTCTTTCTTTCTTTCTTTCTTTCTTCTTCTTCTTCTTCTTCTTCTTCTTCTTCTTCTTCTTCTTCTTCTTCTTCTTCTTCTTCTTCTTCTTCTTCTTCTTCTTCTTCTTCTTCTTCTTCTTCTTCTTCCTTCCTCTAGTCCTTTCCCTGCCTCCACTCGTGTCTCTTCTTTCTTTCTTTCTTTCTTTCTTTCTTTCTTTCTTTCTTTCTTCTTCTTCTTCTTCTTCTTCTTCTTCTTCTTCTTCTTCTTCTTCTTCTTCTTCTTCTTCTTCTTCTTCTTCTTCTTCTTCCTCCTTCCTCTAGTCCTTTCCCTGCCCTCCACTCGTGTCTCTTCTTTCTTTCTTTCTTTCTTTCTTTCTTCTTTCTTCTTCTTCTTCTTCTTCTCTTCTTCTTCTTCTTCTTCTTCTTCTTCTTCTTCTTCTTCTTCTTCTTCTTCTTCTTCTTCCTTCCTCTAGTCCTTTCCCTGCCTCCACTCGTGTCTCTTCTTTCTTTCTTTCTTTCTTTCTTTCTTTCTTTCTTTCTTTCTTTCTTTCTTTCTTTCTTTCTTTTCTTTCTCCCTTCCTTCCTTCCTTCCTTCCTTCCTTCCCTCCCTTCCTCCTTCCCTCTCCCTCCATCCCTCCCTCACTTCCTTCTTTGGAAAATATTTGTAGTTCAAGGTTGAAATGAGGAGTGCTTGGTGTGTTCTCTGAGCTTCATTTTTTTTTCTCTTGCAAACATTTCATTACCCAATCAGGTAACAACCTCAGTACTAGACGTAGCACGAGCACTAGAACTAGCACGGAGGATATAACCCAGTTTGGGTAATGAAGCATCTGCAATAAAAACCCAAGCTTAGACAGCACCAAGGATCTCCCCCACTCCCTCCCTTCTTCCCTTCCTTCCTCATAATAACCTGTTAGAGCAGGGGTCTCCAACCTTGGCAACTTTAAGTCTGAAGGACTTCAGCTCCCAGAATTCTCCAGCCAGCAAAGCTAGCTGGAGAAGTCTGGGAGCTGAAGTCCTTCAGACTTAAAGTTGCCAAGGTTAGGGTTAGGGTGAGGGTTAGGGTGAGGGTTAGGGTTAGGGTTAGGGTTAGGGTTAGGGTGAGGGTGAGGGTGAGGGTGAGGGTTAGGGTTAGGGTTAGGGTTAGGGTTAGGGTTAGGGTTAGGGTTAGGGTTAGGGTTAGGGTTAGGGTTGGCTGGAGAAGCTGGCTGGAGAAGTCTGGGAGCTGAAGTCCTTCAGACTTAAAGTTGCAAAGGTTGGAGACCCCTGCTCTAACCACTCCACCACCTCAGCTCTTTGATCAAGTATCTCCCCCCCCCCCCATCAAGGCTGTCCATTTCGCCATCTCTGCCAATTTCACCAGCTCCACCATCCATTCTTCCATTCTGGGTATTTTTAGTCGTACCACCTTGGAGCGTCCTAAGTGTCTCGCAGCTGTTATGCATGCATAAAAAAATCAAAATTCCATAAAACGTCTCCGTTTTTAAGTCCGGAAGAAAGCCAAAACTTGAACTCGGCTATTGCAAGCGGGGGGGGGGGGGGGGGGGAGGAACTTTGGAAATTGCTCCAAATTGGGCTGCGATCTGGAAAACCTGGCCAAGCCTGGCACAGAAATGGCTCTTTGAACTAACTTAATTCAACTTGAATCTTTTCTTTTCAATTAAACACTCTCCTCAGCAGGTACTTTACTTTACTTTAATCGAATTTGTATACCGCCCTATCTCCCCGAGGGGACTCAGGGCGTGCACAGAAATATAAAAACATATACAAAGCAATACAATATATAACAGTTTAAAAAGGAATTAAAATCGAGATCTGTGCTAAAAATTTGAATTAAAAAGGTTAAAATCAATTAAAACTTTATCCATTAAAATTAAGCCAGGTAGACAGGCAAGGCAGCTTCATAAGGTTTAGTTAGCATAAAAGCACAGGGTTTTTTCTCCACTTTTGCAGGAAGCCCCTCCCCTCTCTCTGTGTGTATTGTCTCTGTGTGTGTGTCGGTGTGTGTGTCTCCCCCACTCTCTCTGTCTTTCTCTCTCTCCCCTCCCCCCACTCTCTGTGTCTCTCTCACCCCCTTTCTCTCTCTCTCTCTCTGTGTCTCTTTCTCTACTTTCCTCTCTGTATCTTTCTCTCTCTCCCTGTCTCTCTCTCTCTGTCTTTCTCTGTGTCTCTCTCTGTCTCCCCCTCTCTCTGTCTTTCTCTCTCTCCCTTCCCCCTCTCTCTGTCTCTCTCTCACCCCCTTTCTCTCTCTCTCTCTCTCTCTCTCTCTCTCTCTCTCTCTCTCTCTCTCTCTCTCTCTCTCTCCTCTGTGTGTGTTTCTCCCACACTCTCTCTGTCTTTCTCTCTCTCCCCCCTCTCTGTCTCTCTTTCTCTTTCTCTCTCTTTCTCTCCCCCTCTCTGTCTCTCTCTCCCCCTTCTCTCTGTGTGTCTTTCTCTTCTTTTCTCTCTGTGTCTTTCTCTCTCTCTCTCTGTCTTTCTGTCTCTGTGTCTCTCTCTGTCTCCCCCTCTCTTTGTCTTTCTCTCTCTCCCTCCCTCCTCTCTCTGTCTCTCTCTCACCCCCTTTCTCTCTCTCTCTTCCTGTCTCTCTGTCTCTGTCTGTCTTTCACTCTCTCTCTTTCTCTCTCTGGCTCCCTCTCCCTCTCCTTCTATCTCTCTGGCTCCCTCTTTCTCTCTGTCTCTGTGTTTATGTCTCCCCCTCTCTGTGTCTTTCTCTCTCTCCCTCCCTCCTCTCTCTGTCTCTCTCTCACCCCCTTTCTCTCTCTCTCTTCCTGTCTCTCTGTCTCTGTCTGTCTTTCTCTCTCTCTCTTTCTCTCTCTGGCTCCCTCTCCCTCTCCTTCTATCTCTCTGGCTCCCTCTTTCTCTCTGTCTCTGTGTCTATGTCTCCCCATCTCTCTGTCTTTCTCTCTCTCTCCCCCTCTCTCTCCCTCCTCCCTCTCTCTGTCTCTCTCCCTCACCCCCTTTGTCTCTGTTTCTCTCTCTCTCTCTCTCTCTCTCTCTCTCTCTCTCTCTCTCTCTCTCTCTCTCTCTCTCTCTCTCTCTCTCTCTCTCTCTGTCTTTCTCTCTCTCTCTCGCTTTCTCTCTCTCTGCACCCCTCCTCTCTCTCTTTCTCTGATTGAAGGTGACCCAACGTTCAGGATTTTCACAGAAGGAAGAAAGGGTTTGTCAGCTACTGATCGTGGACAATGGGAGGTTTTCTCTGTCAGTCCCAGCCTTGCCTGGGCTTGAAAGCATGGAGTCTTATCCAGACATTGGAACAGGTGGCCTTATTTTGAATGGCTTTATTTGCCATTAGGGAGTAGCGAGGGGGGGGGCACAAACCCAGCGTGTTTCTAAAAGACTTTGATTGAGAAACGGAGTCTGGTGAGACCCTGCCATCCTTTGCGCGGCCCCCAGACAGCCTGCAGAGACGCAGAGCTTGGCAGCTTTTTAATTTGGATTTGCCTTTTCATTTGCGGAGAAGCCAGGATAAAGTTGTAAAGCTATAATGTGGAAAATCCTGCTTGAAGGACTGTGTGTGTGTGTGGGGGGGGGGGTGTATGTGTGTGTTCACACTGCATTATGCCTCCCTTTAAAAAAAAGACAATACAGTAGCTGTCACTTTGCAGGTAACGTTCAGCTCTAGCATCTGTGTGTAGCAAAATACAGAGCATCGCGATGGCAGAGAGGCCACAGTTTAATCTTACAGATTAACAGAACAATGGAAAGGACCTTGGAGGTCTTCTAGTCCAGCCCCCTGCTCAAGCAGGAGACCCTATACCACTGCAGACAAGTGGCTGTCCAGTCTCTTCTTAAAAAACTTCAGTGATGGAGGATCCACAACCTCTGAACGCAAGTCATTCCAGTGATTGATCCTTCTCACTATCAGAAAATCTCTCCTTAGTTTTAAGTTGTTTCTTTCCTTGATGAGTTTCCATCCATGGCTTCTTCTCCTGCCTTCAGGTGCTTTGGAGCATAGGTTGACACCCCCCACTCTTCTTCATGGCAGCCCCTGAGCTACTGGAAGACTGTTATCAATCAATTTAGTAGCATGCAATCTTTTCAAGAATAAAGCGTGCTTGATCCTTGGATAGCAAGCTGGGAGCGACCGTATTTTTCGGAGTATAAGACGCACCAGAGTATAAGACACACCCAGGTTTTGAAGAGGCAATTTTTTTGAAAAAAGTAGGTAGGTAGATAGAGGGATAGAGAGAAATAGAGAGAGAGAGAAATACAGTAGATAGGTAGGGGGAGAGAGAGACTAGGTAGAAAGGTAGATAGAGGGGATAGATAGAGAAATACAGTAGGTAGGTAGGGAGAGAGTGAATGTAAATAGGTAGGTAGGTAGAGGGATAGAGAGAGAGAAATAGAGACAGAAATACAGTAGATATGTACGGAGAGAGAAAGAGTAGGTAGGTAGGTATATAATAATAATAATAATCATCATCATCATCATCTTTATTGTCATTGTAATAATATTGTAATAAAATTACAATGAAATTGGTTTGAGCGCCGTGCCAACACCTGCACCAGGTGGAATACAGATAGCAGTGACAGCCACAACAGGAATCTCTCCAGGCAAACAAAAAGGCCGACAAATGACAGTTGGCCGACAAATGACAGTTGAAAAGGATCAATTGTCCTTTGTCTTTTATTATCCATTTCTTCAAATCTGTTTGGCATTTTAGGAGTTGGTGGAAGAGGAGCATGTCTCTTTTTCTTTTTTGTTTCTTGTTGCAATGAACTTTGAGGAATCGCACTTGGCATTTTTTTCTTCTTCTCTCTCAGCTTTCCCAACAGAAAAGGATGGAATTACTGGTAGGGGTGGCGCTCTCCGGTTCTTCCTTTCAATTCTTGCAGTTGTCCCTTGTATATTCCCAAGAGATGATGATGGTGCCACCGTTACAGAACATAAACTTCGTGAAGAATCTGCGATCGTTGTTTCATCAAGGCTTTGTTTACAATACAACATGGGTTTTAAAAATTCTCCACTACCCAGATCTAGGTTTCTTCTTGAGGATTTCTCTGCCTGAAACTTGTTTTTCTTACTTGTCCTAAAAAATCCGAGTAATCCTTTTTTTTTGCTTTAACTGATGTGTCACAATCAGTTGATACGTTTGTTTCTTTATAATTCACAGTAGGGTCAGAGCGAGTTTTTGATGGAAAAGTCTGCTGTGACACCAGGAGCTCAAAGCTGCTGTGCCTAAGCGCGCCGCCATCTTGGAAGTCTATAGAGGGGAAAGAGAAATATAGTAGATAGGTAGGTAGAGAGAGAGAGTAGGTAGGTAGGTAAGTAGATGTTTCCAGGTGTATTTACCCATGTGCTGGAGAAGGAAATCACTGACCACCTTTGGAACAAATCTTTGTTTTTGCAGGCACAGTACTTGACCAAAGTAATTCTCATCAATCACTCTAATTAAACAGCTTTCCAAAAAGGAAAAAAAATCCCTTTTTGCACTTTGCAAACCTCCCCCAAATGGCCCATTTTTTGCAAAAAAGGGCCCGGTTTTTTTTCAAATAAAGGGCATGAATAGCTTTGGGGGGGCTTGCAGTGTGCTCCTGGGGGGGGTCGAAAATGAGCAAAAAACTGGCACATTTATCGCAAAAACAGGCTGGTTTTTTGGTCAAAAAAACTGCATGCATAGCCTTATGGAGGCTTATAGAGGGCGGGGGGGGGGGCGGGCAAAAATGCCCTGCCGTTTGCTCATTTCAGCCCTCCCCAGTCCCCAGGAGCTCTCTGGAAGCTTCCATAAGGGTATGCATGCAGCCATTTTGGTGAAGGGGCAAGGTTTCAGGAGGCAAAAAATGCTGTATTCGATGTAGAATACGCACCCAGATTTTCAGCCTCTTTTTAGAGGAAAAAAGGTGCGTCTTATACTCCGAAAAATACGGTATGTTCCAAAATTGGCAGGCACTAGGACAAAAGCTAAGTTCTGGTGGTGGCTCTCCATGATGATGTCAATTGAACTAAATACAATCAAGAAGATTGTTCCCCATGTATCTCATAATTCCCCTCCTCCTATCAGTGCAAATATGACTACTATCAGGGTTCCAAACAGCATCCAAAAGTAAATCAGAGTACTTTTGATTAATAAATTGGAACTTTTTATTGCTCAAAGTTCCAATTTATTAAAAGAGCCATGTTGGCACATCTGGGAAAACCCAAATCTGAAAGCTTCCCGGTTTTCCCCACCCAGTTGAAAATTCATGATCTTGCCCCCACGCCCACAAGTCCATCTCATGGTGCAATCTCCCACTGCCACGCTGGCAGTTCCATCCATCCAGTCCCGGTCAGGTGCAGAGGTGAAAAGACAAAGGGTGACCTTGGCTTTCTAGAAGGAATTTTGTCGTGACTACATAGTCTGTGACTCCTTACAATCCCCCCTCCCATTTTCCACCAATAGAAAATGCATAGCAAAATGATAGAAAGTGTGGCAGGCCAAAGACCCAAAAGAAAAGATGGCTGCAGGCCTGACAACTACTAGAAGACAACTTTGGGGCAGGGGTTGATGAAGGAAGACTGCACAGAAACACCCCAAACCCTTAAAGACTTCCCCATGAAAAGCAACCACAATAAATATCTCTTCCCAAAAATGTGCTTTTGCAAGTATAGCCACCTTGTAGGTAGTAGCCCTTTTCAGTTCATCTAAGGCAGTGTTTTCTCAACCTTGACAACTTGAAGATGTCTGGACTTCAATTCCCAGAATTCCTCAGCCAGCGAATGCTGGCTGGGGAATTCTGGGAGTTGAAGTCCGGACATCTTCAAGTTGCCAAGGTTGAGAAACACTGATCTAAGGGCACCTTCATGCAACATAGTGTCCTCATTTTTTGACTGGAACCATCTTTTGGTTTTGCCCTATCATCATTGAACTACGAATGAATCAAATATTTATGGGCTGGGTTTTTAGAACAGGCGAGGGCACAAAAATACAAACCTAGGTTTATCACGTTGTGGGCGGGCACCACAACGTGATCAAAGCTGCTAGTTTTTCGTACTGTCCTGGTTAAACACAGGCAATGATTCAGGATGGATAAGGAGATTTGTAAGAAGGAAGTCTTAATGCTAGGGCTATGCTTCTTCTTCTATAGATATATAAAAACGGCTGTAGGTGTGGGTGTTCCAGCATAACTCTGGAACGACTGGAAAAATTTAAACCAAACTTGGTACACAGATGACTTACTCTCTGGAAACAAATACTGTGGGGGTACGACACTCCTAAAACCCCTCGGGGTATGTCTTCTGTTAAGATACAGCCTGTTGTGTCTTAAATTGGTTTCTACTGTACAACCATAAAATGGCTTCTACTGTGCAGCGCAGTGGAGTTGTCATGGTTATGGCTTCAGAGTACTCCACAAGGGGGCTCCCTCTGGTAAAGCGGAAAATCCAACAATAGAAATTACATTTGGGCCACTAGAATAATATTCTGTAAATATTCTGAAGAAAAAATACAGCAATCACAAAAATAGGAAAAAGGAAAAGAAGTTGGGGAGAAGGGGGAGAAGAAGGGAAAGAACTCAAACTGGAATTTTGGGGAGCCCAAGAGAAAACGGTTAAAAGAGGAAGAAAGGTGGGAAGAGTTACATTAATAGACTAAAGGGAAGAGTAGTAAGATTGTTATTGTGAGGCAACTAATTAAAGAAATAATTAAGAAATTGATAGCATATTGTTAATCGTAGAAAAAAAATGGAAAGAAATGCTCTCTATGCTTAAATTGAATTAGAGAATATATGCCGCTTATAACAAAATACACCAATAGAGAACATAAGAAAGGAGAATTTGATGTAACTTTGAAGGGGCAATGAAAGATATTGTTTATGTGTTAGGAAAAAATAATCATAAAAGATGAAAAATAAACGAAGAGAATAATTTGGCAGAAAGTGCAAACGAAATTATGAAGTAAAGAGGACTATGTAAATGAAAGGATGTAAAAGAAAACACCTGGACAACTTTGGTTCTTATAATATGTATAATTTGTATTAAAAAACTAGCCGTTCCTGGCCATGCGTTGCTATGGCCACGTCTGGTTTAATAGCCTACCAATCTGTGTGTAGATCTACACCTGCACACACAAACACGTACACACAACCACCGTATAACCCCCAACCTACCTACCTACTGTATTTCTCCCTCTCTATCCCTCTCCCTACCTACCTACCTACTGCATTTCTCCCTCTCCATCCCTCTACCTACCTACCTACCTACTGCATTTCTCCCTCTCTATCCCTCTCCCTACCTACCTACCTACTGCATTTCTCCCTCTCCATCCCTCTACCTACCTACCTACCTACTGCATTTCTCCCTTTCCCTCTCTATCCACCTACCTACCTACTGCATTTCTCCCTCTCCCTCTCTATCCCTCTATCTACCTACCTACCTGCCTACTGCATTTCTCCCTTTCCCTCTCTATCCACCTACCTACCTACCTACCTACCTACCTACCTACCTACCTACTGCATTTCTCCCTCTCCCTCTCTATCCCTCTATCTACCTACCTACCTACCTACTGCATTTCTCCCTCTCCCTCTCTATCCACCTACCTACCTACCTACCTACCTACCTACCTACCTACCTACTGCATTTCTCCCTTTCCCTCTCTATCCACCTACCTACCTACCTACCTACTGCATTTCTCCCTCTCCCTCTCTATCCCTCTATCTACCTACCTACCTACCTACTGCATTTCTCCCTCTCCCTCTCTATCCCTCTACCTACCTACCTACTGCATTTCTCCCTCTCCCTCTCTATCCCTCTACCTGCCTACCTACCTACCTACTGTATTTCTCTATTTTGTCATAAAGAAAGACGTAATACCTGTGGCCCACTGTTCTCTCTGTATCCATCTACCTACCTTTTTTTTTACAATTTTTTACATTTCTGTTGTGTGTACCTGGCACAGGTGTGACATCTACACAATCTATATATATCATTGGTGCTGTATTTCAAAGGAACATTGTGTGAAATTTGGAAACAATCGGTGCAGTATTTTTGGAGATTAGCAGTTTTGAACAAACTCTTGTTACATTTTTATTTATATAGATTAAAAACCTTGAATAGAAAATAAAAAGAAATTACGTTTGGGCCGGACATTTTCCCCCAATAAATAAATACCTGGACAACGCCAAGTTATCGGCTAATCTAAGGATAAAGTCGGAGGAAAATCCACAGATCGGAACAGTATTATCTATGGGGAAGGAGCAAAAGACATTTTGACATTTCAGGAGTTTGACATTTTCTGTTATATCTTGTCTCCTCCCCAACAGTTCTGAATTTGAGCTAACTGAATTTCAATAGTCAATTATGGAATTGAGGGTAATTGGTAAGCAACTGGGAAAAAGTTCTTTCAGTCTGAATCCTTGGAAATTTAAGCAAGCTCATACAGCTTTTGCCCAACAAGCATAAATAGAAACAACATCCAGCATGTATTTATGATTTCACCCACTTTAAAAAAAAAAAAGAGGCATTGTGGCAACATGCAACGGGATGAGCCTACATCTTTTGATGCCAATGTTGTGTAGGATCAGGCCAAAGCTCTCCTTCCTTCCCAAGAACCAAACTTAACTATGCTCAAAGGAGGTCAGGCAGTTTGTGGTTCAGGGTATTACACAACACACACACACACAAGAACAGGAGGAGCATTGAATACACCGTTGCGGGCATCAACTTGATTTTTTTGACCAAGCCTGGAAGACACCCAGCAGGCCTCCGTTTTACAGATTAACAGAGTTGGAAGGGACCTTGTAGGTCATCTAGTTCAACCTTCCCGCCCAAGCAGGACACCCTGCACCATTTTTGAGCGATGACAGTCCAGTCTCTTCTTGAAAGCTTCCAGGGATGAAGCTCCCACAACTTCCGAAGGCAACTTCTGTTTCATGGGTCGATTGTTCTCACTGTCAGAAAGTTCCTTCTTATTTCCAGCTGGAATCTCTCCTTATCAGGTTCCATCTGTTATTCCTTCTCTGGCCTTCGGGTGTCTTGGAAAATAGCTTGACTCCCTCCTCTCTGTGGCAGCCCCTCAAATATTGGAAGACTGCTATCATGTCCCCCCTGGTCCTTCTCTTCACTAGACTAGTCATGCCCAGTTTCTGCAACTGTTCATCGTATGTTGTAGCCTCCGGTCCCCTAATCATCCTGGTTGCTCTTCTCTGCCCTTTTTATGGAGTCTCAGCATCTTTTTTATAGTGTGGTGACCAAAACTGGATGCAGGACTCTAAGTGTGGCCTTACATCTTAAGCCATTCATTGGTTGGGCTTTTGCATGGACGCGCACCTACAGTAGCTATTGTTGCTCAGTTAACTTGAATTTAATGGCTTATCTGAATCCATCCTTCTGTCCTCAGCCATGTTTATACTCTGTCTGCTTGGGGTTGGTGTTTTTTTTGCTTGTTTGTTTGTCTCTCTCTCCTTGATCACCTAGCAGGATTGACTCGTCCTTTTGTGAAGGCTTTAGAAAAAGCTTAATGGCAAGTGGACAAAGGAGATTAAAGAACAGAGGAGCCGTTTCAGCCATAACCACCTTTCGCACAATGTGCCGGGGTCTTTCTACAAGATTTGCTGTTGTTGTTCTTCTTCTTCTTCCTGGTTTTGCTGCACAAGCGGAAGGGCCATATTGATTGTGATGGACAGAGTAGATAAAAGGAGGCTGCCAAAAAGAAGGATTGTGCAACGGGGGTGCAATCACAGACACAATGCCTGCCTGAGATAACAATGCAGGCGAAAGGAAACAGATGCGCTCTCTCTCTCTCTCTCTCTCTCTCTCTCTCCTGTCTCCAGGACAGGACAGTATCAGAGCTGGTTCAAAAGAGTTTGGTGCCCAAAACAAAGAGGAGATGGGGCTTGTGTGTTTGGAGGCTGATTAGCCAGGGATGAAATGGCATATCTGGACGCAGGGAAGAGAGCAGTCCTAGCGAGGCTGCTGGCAGAATCACAGGAGGCCCAATGTGGTAACAAAAACAAAACACTGACTTTTTTTAAAAAATACAAACAAAAAAATGAAATTAAGGAAGTTAAAAAGAGAGGGAATGTGCAAAGAGAGATTAAAAAAAAGTGTTGTGACTGTTGGAAGAAATGTCCTTCTGGGTTCGGCTTCAAGTGGGGAAAAAGACTCTGGAAATGTGAAGGCTGCTTGGACAGGACCACATGGCTTGAGGGAGGGAGGGAGGGAGGAAGGAAGGAAGGAAGTGTTGGATTAGACAAAGGATTCCAACTCAGGCATGGTCAAACAACAGGAACGTTTATTCACAACTATTTACAATACACTAGGATCATTACTGACAAGGTTTCCCTGTCTGACAGCTGCTTATATACAGCTTTAAGGCGGGGAACCTTTTAGCAAGCAAGCTGCAACATTGTATCTATTTTCTAGACAGAATCCGGCCAGCTGCGTCTTAGCCAATCAGACGCAGCTGCCGGCTCCGTTCCGGAATGCGGTGACTCAGAGTTTACCAGACTTGCTGGCTCGGTCGTAGACCTGAGGACTTAACAGGAAGGAAGGAAGGAAGGAAGGAAGGAAGGAAGGAAGGAAGGAAGGAAGGAAGGAAGGAAGGAAGGAAGGAAGGAAGGAAGGAAGGAAGTGTCCACCTGGGTTCAGTTTCCAGTGGGGAAAAAGACAATGGGCACAATAGACACTGCTTAGAAAAAATGATTTAATGGTGGACAGGACCACATGGCTTGAGGAAGGAAGGAAGGAAGGAAGGAAGGAAGGAAGGAAAGAAAGAAAGAAAGAAAGAAAGAAAGAAAGAAAGAAAGAAAGAAAGAAAGAAAGAAAGAAAGAAAGAAAGAAAGAAAGAAAGAAAGAAAGAAAGAAAGAAAGAAAGAAAGAAAGAAATGTCCATCTGGGTTCAGTTCCCAGTGGGGAAAAAGACAATGGACAAAATAGACCAGTGATGGGGAACCTATGGCATGGGTGCCACAAGTGGCACGCGGAACCATTTCTTAGGGCACGCGAGACGTTGCCCTCTCAGCTCCAGCGTGCATGTGTGCGCTGGTCAGCTGATTTAGATCTTCTTTTGAGGCCGTTTTTCACCCTCTGCATGCTTCGGGGAAGCTCCTGAAGCCTCTGGAGGTGGGGGGGAGGCTGTTTTCACCCTCCCCGGGCTCCTAGACAGCCTCTGGAGCCTGGGGAGGGTGAAAAAAGCATGCCAAAAGCAGGGGGTCACGCACATAGTATTATGGGTGTGGCACGCCCACGCACAACCCCCCTGTGCTCCCCCCGCTTTTGGCACGCGAGCCAAAAAAGCTTAGCCATCACAGCAATAGACACTGATTAGAAAAATGGTTTAATGGTGGACAGGACCACATGGCTTGAGGTCCTGGGGAAAAGATGATCACGTACTTCCAGGTGTTGTGAGAGAAAAAAGAAGGGCCGAGGGAGGGGCTTGCTAGGCTTTTTATAATCTGTTCAGCTCCACCTATCTGTTTCCTGTTCCTGTGTAAGAAATGTATTCTGATTGGTTGTCAGACTCCCATGGGGCCATGCAGAGGCAACTCCCTAGGCTGAGTCCAGGTTTGGTTGAGTTCTCAGATGCCATGTGGTCAGTAGGGTATAATACCAGCATGCCTGGATTCCATCACCCTGGAGCTGATGGGGAGGGGCCTTTGTTATGTAGAATAGACTGCTTGGCCTCTTAATGGCCCATTGACAAAAGGCAGGAAGCTGCAGGAATTAAAACATGTTTCTCCCTTTTCACATCCAGAGAAGTATAATATTCTGCCATTTCAACCTTTCCTAGGATATTTCATTTTTCTAGGAGAGGGATGGGTGATAACTTCCTACAAGACTTTGCTGGAAGAATTTCAGCTCCAAGTGGGGGAAAAGACACTGGAGACATGGAGGCTGCTTGGAAAGATGCTTTAATGGTGGACAGGATCCCAGGGCTTGAGGTCCTGGGTGAAAAGGTGATCACATGCTTCCAGATGTTGGGTGAAGAAGAAAAGAGACCCAGATTCTGAAAGTTCCTGGCTTTATACGCTCTGTTTGGCCCAATCTCTCTGTTTCCTGTTCCTGTGTAAGAAATGTATTCTGATTGGTTGTCAGACTTGCATGGGGCCATGCAGGGGCAACTCTCTAGGCTGTGTTTTGAGTCCAAGTTTGGTTGAGTTTCCAGATGCCATGTGGTGAGTTTCTGTAGAAAGCAAATCCTCTCTTTGTTATGCAGAGTAACCTAGCTCAGGGCCCTGACTAAAAACATGTTTCTCAATTTCCTATCCATGGAAATAGAATATTCTGCCCTTTCAGTTTTCCTCAGGACATTTCATTCCTCTAGGACATGGGTCTGCAAAGTTGGCTCTTTTAAGACTGGTGGACTTCAACTCCCAGAATTCCCCAGCCAGCTGGCTGGGGAATTCTGGGAGTTGAAGTCCACCAGTCTTAAAAGAGCCAACTTTGCAGACCCCTGCTCTAGGAGACATAACTTTTGGCTCTGTAGGAAGTTAGCACCCACCCCTCTCCTAGGAAAATGAGATATTTTAGGAAATATTAAAAGGGCAGAATATTTCCCCCTAAAAGAGAGGTAGAAACTCAGACCCCAACCCACCCCTTTGTCAATGGGCCATTAAGGCCTGAGCCAGTCTACTCTACGTAACAAAGATCTAACTCCTTCAGGCAGAGCCATAATAGGAATCCCAAAGCCCTTTCATTACAACATCACCCAGCAAGGCTCAACCAAGCTTGGGACTCAGGACACCCTACGGAGTTGCCCCTGCATGGCCCCATGGGAGTCTGACAACCAATCAGAATACAAGCTCATACTCAAATACACCCTGATTTCTGAGTTGTTCTTTTTTTTCTGGCAGCTCTGTGCATGCACACACTGGGAACAGGCTCCAGCTGTTCCTCTGCCTCACTGCTCTCTACCTCCTCTCTACCTCTCTTACATGTTTAAGAATCTCTTCTGTAGGTGTGGCCTGCTTTGTGGGAGTGGTGTGCTGGACATGTGACTGGGTGGGCATGGCCAACTTGTAAAATGTGTTGAAATTCACTTAACAAAGCTCTTGCTTAGCAACCCAAAATGTTGGCTCAGAAACTCTGGCATTTGAAGCACGCAAGTCTTAAAGCTGTCAAGTGACAAGACCCTTGCACCCCTCACCCTTTAGGAAAAAAACCCCAGGGGTGTTCAAACTTGACAGCTTGAAGACTTGTGGACTTCAACTCCCAGAATTCCTCCTCTCGCTCTTCCTCTTGATGATGGGCGGACGGGCGGGGGGAGGGAGCTGCAACCGGTTCTAAACGGCCCTGTAGATTTGTGGAACCTCTTCTATAGGAGAGGTTAGAACTGGCAGGAACCCACCCCTGGTGGCTCCATAGGCACCTGATCACTGACACAGAGACCTCCTCCGAGCCTTCCCCAGCCTCCAGGACTGGCCCGTGATCCTCCCCAACCTCCTCACTGTCCGACTCCTCTGCCAGCTCCTCCCCAACACAACAGTTGGCATAAGTGAAAAGGGCTTAAATTCTCTGCACTCACTCATTCTGAGCCACCCGTCGCTGAAAGCTTTGCCAGACGATGTGCAGCGCATTTTCTCTTTCGTGGACTCCATTTCTACAGACTCGCAGAGCTGCAAACGGCCTAATTATTTTCTCTTTGGGTGTTGTTTTAAATCTAACAGTCTAATCCAGGGTTCTGCAAAGTTGGCTCTTTGAAGACTGGTGGACTTCAACTCCCAGAATTCCCCAGCCAGCCTGGCTGGCTGGGGCATTCTGGGAGTTGAAGTCCACCAGTCTTCAAAGAGCCAACTTTGCAGACCCCTGGTCTAATCGAAATGCACTTGTGGCCTTTCCTCTCTCCCCCCCCCCGGCAACCCCGCCCAACCCAAACAACAAACCGCCTTTCCGAATGCCACGTTCCAAATTATTCCATGTATTGGAATACATCCATCCGCTTGGAAGGCGGATCTAAGCAAATTGCAGCGCATTTTTATAACGGTTGCACAGTTCACTCTCATAATGTTCCCCTCCATCACTTTCAGGCTGCGGCACTTCCAGAGGAAGAGCTGGGGAAACGGAAAACAGTTTGAAATGTTGTGATTGGGTGAGCAACAGGGTTTTGCTGTCTTAATTATACCTTTTTATTATTTGAAAGCAGAATTGAGCTACGGGCTTAAGGAAGGAGAGAGAGGCAGGGAAGGCCTTAGCTGGCAGGAGGTTGCTAGCAGACACAGAGAATTAGCGAAGGGAGTTCGTTAAAAAAACGCCTGCATTGTAACTGGTATAGAGTCAGTTCAAATTAGATACAATAATACAATAGCAGAGTTGGAAGGGACCTTGGAGGTCTTCTAGTCCAACCCCCTGCCCAGGTAGGAAACCCTATACCATTTCAGACAAATGGTTATCCAACATCTTCTTAAAGACTTGCAGGGTTGGGGCATTCACAACTGCTGGAGGCAACTTCTGTTCCAGTGGTCAATTGTTCTGTCAGGAAATTTCTCCTCAGTTCTAAGTTGTTTCTTTCCTTTATTAGTTTCCACCCATTGCTTTTTGTCCTGCCCTCAGGTGCCTTGGAGAATAGTTTGACTCCCTCTTCTTTGTGGCAACCCCTGAGATATCGGAACACTGCTATCATGTCTCCCCTGGTCCTTCTTTTCATTACACTAGACATACCCAGTTCCTTCCCCCTTCCTGCTTTCTCTTTCCTTTTATTGATGTTGGAAAGATTGTGCTTCGAACAATGAAAGAAATTCACAATGTTTGCCCACGACTCAAAAGAAAAAAAAAGTCCCCACTTAAAACTTGAGGCTAAAAGGATCAAAATGGCAGCCTCCTTCTTCATTCTCCCCAACCAGGGATGGGTTCCTGCCAGTTCTAACCTCTTCTAATAGAAGAGGTTCCACAAATCTACAGTGCTGTTCAGAACCGGATCCAGCTCCCTCCCCCCGCCCGTCTGCCCATCATCAAGATGAAGAGCGAGAGGAGGAATTCTGGGAGTTGAAGTCCACAAGTCTTAAATCTGTCAATTTTGAACACCCCTGGTTTTTTTTCTAAAGGGTGAGGGGTGCAAAGGTCTTGTACCTTGACAGCTTTAAGACTTGTGTGCTTCAATTCCAGAGTTCCTGAGCCAACATGACTGGAGGAGGAATTCTGGGAGTTGAAGTCCACAAGTCTTAAAGCTGTCAAGTTTGAACACACTGGGGTTTTTTCCCTAAAGGGTGAGGGGCGCAGGGTCTTGTAACTTGACAGCTTTAATACTGTCAAGTTACAAGTTAATGCGTGCTTCAAATGCCAGAGTTTCTGAGCCAACATTTTGGTTGCTAAGCAAGAGTGTTGTTAAGTAAGTTTCACCACATTTTACAAGTTGGCCACGCCTACACTGTCACATGACTGCCAAGCCACTCCCAAAAAGCAGGCCACACCTACAGAAGAGGTTCTAAAAACATTTGAAACCCACCACTGCCCCCAACCCAAATAAATTACATAAGGGGGATGGCGACTCCATCTGTCTCTCCATTGGTGGAAAAGCAATAGCAATTAGACTTACACACTGCTTCACGGTGCTTTACCGCACTGCCGAAGTGGTTTACAGTGTCTGCATATTGTCCCCAACAATCTGGGTCCTCATCTTATCAACTTTGGAAGGATGGGAGGCTGAGTCGACCTTGAGCTGGTCAAGATCGAACTCCTGACAGTGGGCAGAGTTAGCCTGCAGTACTGCATTCTAACCACCGGGCCACCATGGCTCTTGGAAAACCTTTCTAAAGACTGAACGGAATGGAAGTGAATTTGGTATGAAGAGACAAGCTACAACGGCCAAAAAAGCCAACACAGTTCTAGGCTGCATCAACAGAGGGATAGAATCAAGATCAGGTGAAGTGTTCATACCACTTTATACTGCACTGGTAAGTCTACCCTTGGAATATTGCATCCAGTTTTGGTTGCCACAATATTTTTTTTAATATTGTGCAGAGTGCAGAGAAGAGCAACAAAGAAGATTAGGTAACTGGAAACTAAAAGATGAAGAGCAGTTGCATGAACTGGATATGCTTAGTTTAATGGAAAGAAAGACTAGGGGAGACATGATAGCAGTCTTTCAATATCCGAGGAGCTGCCACAAACAAGAGGGAGTCAACCTATTCTCCAAAGCTCCTGAGGGCAGAACAAGAAGCAATTAATGGAAACTAATAGAGAGATTCAACCTAGAACTAAGAAGAAATCTCCCGAACAATTGACCAGTGAAATAGCTTGCTTCCAGAAGTTTTGAATGCTCCAACACTGGAAGTCTTTAAGAAGAGAATTGTCTGAAATGGTGTAGGGCTTCCTGCTTGCGCCAAGGGTTGGACTAGAAGACCTCCAAGGTCCCTTCCAACTCTCTTATTCTGTTCTGTTTTGCTCTGTTCTACTGAGAAAAGATAGATCAGGAGTGAAAATGGGTCAGTTCAGGCCAGGGGCTGTTGAGAAAAAAAAAATCCAGGAAAAAATATTCCTCTAGTGCATCCCCATAGGAGACTCATCAGAATGTTGTTGATCTCTCATTCTGTCCTTCTCACATGTACAGTAGTTCATGTTACTTTATTACCCAACAGAAAATAGATGTTCTTCCTGTGGCCACCCCTGATAAAGGGATGGGAAAGACTTCAACAAGCCATGGTCTTGGTATATTTCCCTTATTTATTTCATTGTCACCTTTCATTTTGGATTAGTGGATTGGAGACCAGAATGACAAATAAATGAGAAAGGGAAATAATAGACAGACATATAAAAGGTAGCGAGAAAGCGAGAAAGAAAGAAAGAGAAAAAAAAAGAAAGGAAGGAAGGAAGGAAGGAAGGAAGATGATGTATGGAGGGATGAAGGGATGGATGGATATGCCGGCAGGCAGTCAGATAGACAGATAGACCAACAAGAATCAAGATGATAAATAAAAGAAAGAATCAAGATGATACATAAAAGAAATAGAGATGGATGGATGGATGGATGGATGGATGGACGGGTGGGTGGATGGATGGATGGATAGATATGCAGACAGGCAGGCAGACAGATAGAGAGATAGACCAACAAGAATCAAGAAGATACATAAAAGAGATATGGATGGATAAATAGATAGATAGATAGATAGATAGATAGATAGATAGATAGATAGATAGATAGATAGATAGATAGATAGATAGATAGATAGATAGGCAGGCAGGCAGGCAGGCAGGCAGGCAGGCAGGCAGGCAGGCAGGCAGGCAGGCAGGCAGGCAGGCAGGCAGGCAGGCAGGCAGGCAGGCAGGCAGGCAGGCAGGCAGGCAGAGATACAATCAAAATATACATACATAAAAGACAGACAGACATATAAAAGCATAGATGGAAAGAGAGAGAGAGAGAGAGAGAGATGTGGGATCCTTGGTGCTTTCTGAAGTTGGTTGTTTTCTTGCAGATGTTTAATTACCCAACTAGGTAACATCCTCAATGCTAGGAGGGAGAAGGGGTTTGCTCTCTGTTTATAAGCAAGTGGCTTCTCCTGTCAGTGTCAGCGTTGGTGCGCATGCTCTTGGCGGTTCCTTGATCAGAGTGTTATTAACTCTTTCATTGCTTCTCTGAGTTGGTAATTCTTTGAGGCTATTGGTTGAAGTCCACATATCTTAAGGTTGAGAAAGACACGAGTGAAGTACTACCAGTTAAGATGTAATGACTTTGCATGAACTGCTGGGCAGAGGGAGAGGGATGAATTATTGAATGGGGGAACTGATGATTTCTGGAGGCAAATTAATGTGGAAAAGACTGGACACCTGGGAAAGAAGAAAGGAAAGTGGAAAAGTACTTTTAGAGTGAAAATTGAAAATGAAACACATTTGACAGTTTGTCATATAGGAGCAAAACTCCCATAACTGCACCCTTTTGCTCCAAATAAAGTAGCAGGTTAAAAAAATTATCACAGACCATAAAATGAAAAGAATGAAAATGTCCTTTTGTTCAAGTTTCATAAATATCTTGTGATTTTTCTTAAAATCACTCGGTCAAGATTTCTTAACTGATTTTGGGATAAATTTCCTAAAAAAGGCAATAACTAGGGCTTTTTGCAGATTAGATTACATTAGATTTTGCAGATTAGATTCAATTACATTAGATTTTGCAGATTGTATTAGAGAATAGTTTGACTGCCACAAAGAAGAGGGAGTCAAACTATTCTCCAAGGCACCTGAGGGCAGAACAAGAAGCAATGGGTGGAAACTAATCAAGGAGAGAAGCAACTTAGAACTTAGAAGAAATTTCCTGACAGTTAGAACAATTAACCTCTGGAACAGATTGCCTCCAGGAGTTGTGAATGCCCCAACACTGCAAGTCTTTAAAAAGATGTTGGATAGCCACTTGTCTGAAACGGTATAAGGCAGTGGTTCTCAACCTGTGGGTCAGAACCCCTTTGGGGGTCGAACGACCCTTTCATAAGGGTCGCCTAAGACCATCGGAAAACACATATTTTCGATGGTCTTAGGAACCGAGACACCAATTTTATGGTTGTGGGTCACCCCAACATGAGGAACTGTATTAAAGGGTCACGGCATTGGGAAGGTTGAGAATCACTGGTACAGGACTTCCTGTCTAGGAAGGGGGTTAGGCTAGAAGACCTCCAAGGTCCCTTCCAACTCTGCTATTGTATTGTATTGTATTATATTATGAAACTGCATATTATATTACAGATATGTCTTGCAGCCACATCAAAGGATAAAAAGATAATAATCCCAGGGTACAGTATTGTATCTTAATGCCCCAACCCTGGAAGTCTTTAAGAAGATGTTAGATAGCCATTTGTCTGAAATGGTATAAAGTTCCTGCCCACGCCGGGGGTTGGACTAGAAGACCTACAAGGTCCCTTCCAACTCTGCTATTGTATTGTATTGTATTGTATTAATCTTTCCTAGTTTTAGTTGTTGAAAAAAATATACCCCAACTTTGTTCTCCAATGTGCTGTAGAAAAACATTCTCATTGGCACCATTTTTTCAAAAAAAGAAAATCCTAATTCCATTAACATCTCAACATCTTTTTGCATCCAGTTTTGGTTGCCACAACATAAAAAAAGATGTGGAGACTGGAAAGAGTGCAGAGAAGAGCAACAAAGATGACTAGGTGACTGGAGCAGTGGTGGGGTTGAAAAAATCTTAATACTGGTTCTGTGAGCATGGCTTGATGGGCAAGGCAGGGGAAGGAGACTGTAAAATCTCCATTCCCTCCCCACTCCAGGGGAAGGTTATTGCAAATTCCCCATTTCCTCCCAATCAGCTGGGACTTGAGAGGCAGAGAATAGATGTGGGCAAGGCCAGTCAGGGGTGGTATTTACCGGTTCTCAAATTTCTGCTACCAGTTCTCCAGAACTGATCACAACCTGCTGAAGATCACCTCTAGATTGGAAGCTGAAGCCTATGAAGAACAGTTGCTGGAGTTGTGTATGTCTGATTTAATGAAGGACAGGGAATGGCACGATAGGAGTCTTCCAATATTTGAGGGGCTGCCACAAAGAATAGGGGATCAACTTATTTTCCAAATTACTAGAAGGCAGGACAAGAAGTAATGGATGGAAACTAATCAAGGAGACAAGCAACTCCTTAGAACTAAGGAGAAATTTCCTGACAGCGAGAACAATTAATCAGTGGAACATTTTGCTTCCAGAAGTTTTGAGTGCTCCATCATTGCAGGATTTTAAGAAGAGAGTGGACTGCCGTTTATTTGAAAAGGCAGAGAGACCACAATTTAATCTAGCAGATTTAAAAGAACAATGGAAGGGACCTTGGAGGTCTTCTAGTCCAACCCCTTGCTCAAGCAGGAGACCATGTACCACTTCTGGCAAATGATTGTCCAATCTGTTCTTTAAAATTTGCAGTGATGGAGCACCCATAACTTCTGGAGGCAAACCATTCCGCTGATTAATTGTTGTTGTTGATGATGATGATCTTAAAATGATGCTAGAGAGCACTGCAGACTAAGACAACTAGACACAAGAACAGTTTTTTCCCCCGAACGCCATCACTCTGCTAAACAAATAATTTCCTCAACACTGCCAAACCATTCACTAAGGCTGCATTACTATTACTATTAGTCTTCTCATCGTTCCTATCACCCATCTCTTCCCACTTATGACTGCAGGACTCTAACTTTGTGGCTTGTATCCTTAGGATTTATACTGATATTGATTGTTTCCTGATTGCTTATTTGTGCTCTATGACTATCATTAAGTGCTGTACTTTATGATTCTTGACGAACATATCTTGTCTTTTTATGTACACTGAGAGCATCTGCACCAAAGGCAAATTCCTTGTGTGTCCAATCACACTTGGCCAACGATGCCGTCGAGGTGATGTCCCAGTGTCTGGAAGCCGTGCTGGAGTCTGGATGGGAAGCAACAAACTTCGGCTCAACCCGTCCAAGCACTCGTTACGTCCCGCCTAGACTACTGTAACGCTCTCTACATGGGGCTCCCCTTGAGGTGCATCTGGAGGCTCCAGCTAGTACAGAATGCGGCCGCTCAGGGGATTCTGGGAGCATCCCGAAGCTCCCACGTAACACCTCTCCTGCGCGAGCTGCACTGGCTGCCGGTGGCCTTCTGGGTGCGCTTCAAGGTGCTTGTTACCATCTTTAAATCGCTCCATGGCATGGGGCCTAATTATTTGCGGGACCGTCTCCTGCCGCATACCTCCCTCCGTCCGATCCGCTCCCATAGGGAGGACCTCCTCAGGGTACCATCCGCCGGTCAATGCCAGCTAGCGGTGCCCAGGGGGAGGGCCTTCTCAGTGGCTGGGCCATCCCTCTGGAATGATCTACTCCCCGAACTTCGGACCATCACAGACCTTCCCCTCTTTCACCGCTCACTTAAGACGTATCTTTTCCATCAAGCCAGTCTAGCTTAGCCAATGAGTAAATGTATTTTAGAATTTTAATTGGGATGTTTTAGCACAGGCTTTTAGTTTAATTTATTTTTAATTATTCTGTATTTATTGTTATTTATCGATTTTAATTCCCTGTGCACCGCCCTGGGTCCATTTCGATGGAGAAGGGCGGTTCTATAAATCTAAATAAACAAACAAACAAACAAACAAACAAATAAATAAAGAATTCTGTTCTATTCTATATTGGTGTATAGCAGCGGTGTCAAACTCATAACCTTTAATAACGTGAAGCTCTCTCTACGATGATAGAAAAAAAAAAGTCAAGAATGAGTGTCTGGATGGAAAAGAACTTCTTCACTCCATGTGCTGCAGTTCTAATAGAAGAGCGGCCCATCTACAATTAATAATTTAGAAATCCCCTGACCTAGCTACAAGCAATGTTGTTAACAACATTACTAAGATCTGACACTGCATATTCCAGGGAAAGAGAATTTTCAGTGAAAATATCTGAAACTGGCAAGTGTCTGAGCATCAGAGCTGACAGAATCTCAGCAAAGTGGCAGCCCTCGCAGTTTGTTTTAGGAAGGGTTTTCTGGATTCAAAAACACCAAGGTTGAACTTTCGTTCATTAAATATGTTTTTGGATGTATTCTCGTCTGCCGCGGGGGTTGAAAGAGTAATTATTAGAAGTTGTAATTGCATAACCATAGCTCGGATCAGTTATTACAGCCATTACATCTGTGTTACATTTAAAAAGTGGTGTGTGTGTGTGGGGTGGGGGTTAATCCTTTCCCCCCACAACAACAACCTTGTGAGGTGGGTTCGGTTGAGAGAGAAGGAGAGACTGACCCAAAATCAGCCATTTGGCTTTTATTCGTAAGGTGGGTCTAAAACTCATAGTCTTCTGCTGATTGGCCCAAAGTCATCCAGCAGGTTTTCATGCCTAAGGAGGGACTAGAACCACCGTCTCCTGGTGATTGGCTCAGAGTCACCCAGCTGGCTTTCACGCTTAAGGAGGGACTAGAACTCACCGTCTCCTGGTGATTGGCTCAGAGTCACCCAGCTGGCTTTCACGCTTAAGGAGGGACTAGAACTCACCGTCTCCTGGTGATTGGCTCAGAGTCACCCAGCTGGCTTTCGCGCTTAAGGAGGGACTAGAACCACCGTCTCCTGGTGATTGGCTCAAAGTCACCCAGCTGGCTTTCACGCTTAAGGAGAGACTAGAACTCACCGTCTCCTGGTGATTGGCTCAGAGTCACCCACCCGGCTTTCGGGCTTAAGGAGGGACTAGAACTCACCGTCTCCTGAAGCTTTGCTGGCTGGAGAATTCTGGGAGCTGAAGTCCTTCAGACTTAAAGTTGCAAAGGTTGGAGACCCCTGCTATATACAATAATCGATGGGCTCACAGCACAACAGATGTCATAAAAAGAGAGCAATCATGCTAACAGGCTTATAAATAAGGCTAATATTTCCAAGCACTTGAGAAGAGAAAGAACAAAATGCTGGTTTAAGGCATGCATTTTTTGGTTTGTTTTAAATGCCCCCAAATCTAATTAAATGGAGTCAGGATATTATGGTCCTGCCAATCCATAGAATCTATGGGTGTGTGTGTGTGTCAAATAAGAAAGACGGCATTCATGATTGTGTAGCCAGGGGCCCACCCCTTTCGAACACACAAGAGCGTCCGACGGGTTTATAAACTTTTGCACGCAGTTGTGACCATATTCTCGTCTTTCCTAACTCTCCAATGGATGTTGCTGTCACTCATTCTGGTAGTAGGGTGATCCCCATGGGGACAACGCCTGTGTCCTTGCTAGACCAGCTGATTGTAGAAAATGACACGCTTGTAATAGCTGAGCATTTGAGAGCGACCGTTGACGAAGGGGAGGGGGGGGGGGAGAGCCTTCAATTAATTTAAAGCTATTTATATTCCTGTTAACTACCGATTGTATTATATGCATGTCTAATGACTGTAATAACATTAAAGAAGCAGACCCAATTTGAGGAATCATGATTTTTCAATTACTGTGCTCCATTAATATTTTTGTTCGCCAATGGGATATTTTATTAAATGTCAGGGTTCACGCCTGTCTAATGAGCGTCTTGTGGGATGCGTGTCTCTGGGTGTATGCGTGCGTGAAAGAGAGATGGGATATGTATAACATAGCACAATTATCTTGAAGAGCGGCGTGGCGGCCTAGTGGCGAAGATGTTCACCTCCCACTTGGAAGGTCAAGAATTCAATCCTAGGTTGTTGTTGTTGTTGTTCGTTGTGAAGTCTTGTCCGACCTATCGCAACCCCATGGACAATGTTTCTTCAGGCCTTCCTGTCCTCTACCATCCTTAAGCTCACACCTACTGCTTTGGTGACTCCTAGGTAGTAGCAGATATTTCTTGCACACAAAAGAAAGAAGAATATTTCTCACAACGAAAAAAATATCTGCTGTGAACTCCACGGGGTGTTAGGAAGGGCAATCAGACAGTAAATGCTCAGCTCCATCCAGGCATTTTGAGTCTACTCTGAATTAAGGGATTAGAGTCATAAACATTTTCAAACAGACCCTTTCATAGCCCAAGAATGACAATGAGGAAGGAAGAGAGGACGAGGAGGAGGGGAGGAGGAGGAGGAGGAGGAGACTGCAGTGTTTACTCTCTCACTACTCAACTGCATTCAGCCACTAATAGAGGCCTAGAAAGCATTTTAAACAGGAAGGTGTATCATTCTCCATTAACCAGAAAGCCAACGGATTTTGCAGTAACCTTCCCCTGGAGTGGGGTGGGAATTGAGATTTTGCAATATCCCTCCCCTGCCATGCCCACCAAGCCATGCCCAGGGCACGGGTAGTAATTTTTTTTTAATCCCACCACTGCTTGAAGGTCTTCTAGTCCAACCCTCTTCTCAAGCAGGAAACCCTAGGCCATTTCAGAGAAATGGTTGTCCAATCTCCACTCAAATTTTCAGTGATGGAGGACTCACAATTTCTGGAGGCAACCAGTTCCACTGATTACAGTTCTGTCCATAAATTTCTCCTTAGTTCTAGTTTGCTTCTCTTCTTGATCTTTTTTTTTTTTTTAAAGGCAAAAAGTCGGAACAATTATGTGCGAACACCTCCCCGCCCATAATCCACAGCTATTTAGGCTACAGTGTGAAAAATCAAGGGTGCAAGAGATCATCTGTGCTGCTCTCCCCTTTAACGAGCAAGTAGGCAGTAGGAGAAAACCTGTATCATTCCTTTGGTTTGCAACGTGGTGTAAATCAGAAACTGATGGAAGTTTTTATTAAACATCCATTTAACACTTCGTATAGCTCCAGGTCTGAGAAGCACTGAAAACTTCTTCAGCATTTTTGGGACACCTATTCATTCTTTAAACATCATTATCATTTTATGTCTTCTGTTATCAAAGGATTTTTTTTTAAACTCCCTTCCTTTCTTTTTTCTTTTTGCATTGTACTGTTTTTTAAACATTTCGACTTTATCAAGAATTTTTACACATCGGCTATAATTGACTTTTTTCATGCCACAAAGGTTCAAACAATAACAATATTCAGCAGTCTATAAGAATAAAGATTTCTCTTTATTTTATTTTTTTTAAACCACAACAGGGAAAAAAAGGCTTCCAGTGCACTTATATGTATATACAGCACGTTATCTTCAGAGCGCTAATATAAAAACTATTCATATTTGTTCTCCTTTTTTCCACATAGTAATCTTAAAAGGCGAAGCACCTATTTTTTTTCCCACGCACATCCTCCTGATTCAAGTGATTATCCTTGGTGCTGCAGTTATCTCTGTGTGTGAGACAGTCGGTGAAATGTTCAAGGGTAATTCTTAGTGATTTGCAAATTTGTATTTCTTGAAAGACTCTTTAGCGTCTAGAGAATCTTAAAAGCATCTCATTGATTCGTATTCTGACTTACTTAGTTTTCTGAAACCTTTTGATGAATTTCTGTGCATGTTGTACAATATAGGCGCACTTATCTAACTGCCCCAAAAAGAGGAGAATGGGGGCTGCTACCGAATTCGACTAAATAGAGACACAATTCATGACACAAGGAAGTAGATCCTTTATTTTTTATTTTTTATTTTTTAAATCATATTTATATCCCGCCCTTCTCCACAGAGGACCCAGGGCGGCGCACAGGAATTTAAAAACATACAAAAAATAAATACATAATTTAAAAAACATATTAAATTAATCTAGTCCTATGCTAAAACCAATTATAAATTCCCAATTTAAAACTCTCTAAAATAATCCCCACGGGAGGTTAGGCTAGGCCGGCTTGCTGGAAAAGATGTGTCTTTAGACACTGGCAGAAGAGGCGGAGGTCGGTGATGGGGCGTAATTCAGGGGGTAGGTCGTTCCAAAGGGCAGGGCTCGCCACAGAGAAGGCTCTTCCCCTGGGTGTCGCCAGACGGCATTGCCCGGCCGACGGCACCCTGCGAAGACCCTCTCTGTGGGAGCGGATCGGCCGAAGGGATGTATGGGGCAGGAGGCGGTCTCACTTCCTTCCTCCCTCCCTCCCTCCCTCCCTCCTTCCCTTCCCTTCTCTTCCCCTCCCTCCCTCCCTTCCCTCCCTCCCTCCTTCCCTTCCTTACACAGGAAGTTAGCACCCACCCCTCTCCTAGGAAAATGAGATATTTTAGGAAATATTAAAAGGGCAGAATATTTCCCCTAAAAGGTAGGCAAAAACTCACACACACACCTCTTTGTCACTGGACCATTAAGGCCTGAGCCAGTCAATTCCACATAACAAAGATCTACTTCCTTCAGGCAGAGCCGTAGTAGGAATTGCCCAAAACCCTTTCATTACATCATCACCCAGCAAGGCCCAACCAAGCCTGGGACACAGACAATCTACAAAGTTACCCCTGCATGGCCCCTTGGGAGTTTGACAACCAATCAGAATACAAGCTCAAATTCAAAAGCCCAGAGAGGGCATAAACCCAGGGCACTCTTGTGATCCTCTTCATCATTAAACCATCTTTCTAAGCAGTCACCATGTTTCTAGTGTCTTTCTGCCCACTTGAAACTGAACCCAGATGGACATTTCTTCTAACCCTTCCTTCCTTCCTTCCTTCCTTCCCTCCCTCCCTCCCTCCCTCTCTCCCTCCCTCCCTCCCTCCCTCCTATAGCATATACTTATTCAAACTGACTAAAAAAGAGACCATCAAAATATCCATCCAGCCATTTGTCTGAAATGGTATAAGATTCCTGCCCATGCAGGGGGTTGGACTAGAAGACCTACAAGGTCCCTTCCAACTCTGCTATTGTATATTGTATATTGCATAGGAAGGCCATCTGCAGGACTTTAAAAGAAATACCATGGATCTTTTGATGGCCCTGTGTCCAGTTTTTCACACCTAGAAGGTCCATAGCACCATGTATGTTAGCAGGAAGAAAGCACTTTTGGGGTAAAAGAAAGAGGAGCCCATATCTGCAGCCCTCTTCAGAAGCTTCTTAAATTTCAAAGCAGTTTAAGGCTGGAATGACTACATGACCACCATGCTTGAGGCAATATCATTGAACCAATTTCATTGTAACTTTAATACAATGACAATAAAGATTATTATTATTATTATTATTATTATATTTATCACCATATCTCTTCAGTGCAATCAGGGATGGATTCTGGCCGGCGTTACTGTCAGTTCTGTCATGCGCATTCTTTGCATGCTGCGCTCTGCAGTTTGTTGGAAATTATTCTGCACGTGTGCAGAAAAACAAGATGGCGGCAGTGATGGTGGCCACCGGGGAACTGGTTCAGAGGCATGTCCAGCCTAGGTTGCTGCTGGTTTTGCAACCCAAGCTGGCATACCACTACTGGTTCGACTGAACCGGTCCAAACCGCTAGGAACCCACCTCAGAGTACAATGAACTGTGGGAAGAAGGAGCTGCTAGCTTTGGATATGTTTCTGCTAGGCAACATCCATCCAATAGCAATGTCACACTATAATTCCCCCAAGAATGGAGGAAACCATTTAAAATTTCCTAAACTGCCTTTTCCCTGAAACACGTCAACAGGTTTTAAAATGGTTGAAACAGCTGATTTTGCGTCCCCAAAGAGTCTGTCTGACTGTGGCTGAGACAGCTGGACAGATTGTTCTCATGGATCCTACAGTCCAGCTGGACATTGTTAAGATTAGCCAGAATTCTGCAGGAAGTGCCATGTGGCCTGTATCTGGGGACTTGTCCTGATATCTCTGTAACAAAGGGACTCTTGTCTTTGGCCTCCTGGGTCTTAAGGAAGCTGTTGTACACTGAGTCAAGTTATTGATATAGCTGATCCAGCATTATCAAAGCATGCTAGTAGACTCATTGGTAGAGAAACACATGAATGCAGGTCTTTTACGCAGCATTGGTGGCCCATGATTTGACCTAATCATACGGGCTTCCAAGTTCTCTAAGCTCCTTGGAATAGAATCACAGAGTTGGAAGGGACCTTGGAGGTCTTCTAGTCCTACCCCCTGCTTAGGCAGGAAACCCTACATCACTTCAGACAAATGGTTATACAACATCTTCCTAAAACTTCAATGTTGCAGCATCCCCAACTTCTTGACAAGTACATCTTGTCTTTTTTATGTACACTGAGAGCATCTGCACCAAAGCCTAATTCCTTGTGTGTCCAATCACACTTGGCCAATAAATAATTATATTCTATTTTATTCTATAGGCAAATTGTTCCACTGATTAATTGTTGTAACTGTCAGGAAATTTCTCCTCAGTTCTAAGTTGCTTCTCTCCTTGATTAGTTTCCACCCATTGCTTCTTGTTCTGCCCTCAGGTGCCTTGGAGAATAGCTTGACTCCCTCTTTTTTGTGGCAGCCTCTGATATATTGGAAGACTGCTATCCTGTCTCCCCTAGTCCTTCTTTTCATTAAACTAGACATGCCCAGTTCCTGCAACTGTTCTTCATATGTTTTAGTCTCCAGTCCCCTAATCATCTTTGTTGCTCTTCTCTGCACTCTTTCTAAAGTCTCCACGTCTTTTCTACATCGTGGCGACTAAAACTTAATGCAGTATTCTAAGTATGGCCTTACCAAGGCATTACAAAGTGGTATTAACACTTGATCTTGATTCTATCCCTCTGTTTATGCAGCCTAGAACTGTGTTGGCTTTTTTGGCAGCTGCTGCACACGGCTGGTTCCTATTTAAATGGTTGTCCACTAGGACTCCAAAATGCCTCTCATAGTTACTAGTATTGAGCAAGGTATGACATATACTCTACTTTTGTATTTTGTTTTTCTTGCCTAAATGTAGAACCTTACTTTTTTCCCCATTGCATTTCATTTTGTTAGACAATGTTCTTTGTTATGGCAACTGTCTTATATTGACCTCACATACAGCATCTGCATCTACATCTTTCCATAGAACATAGAATCATGGGACTGGAAGAGACCTTGGAGATCTTCTAGTCTAACCCTCTGTTCAAGGCAAGAAATCTTATATCATGCAGGTCAAATGATTGTGCAGTGTATTTTTGAAAGCCCCCAGTGATGGGAGCACTCACAACTTTGGGAATCAAGCTCTTCCATGACCTACCCCCCGACCTACGCACAACCACGGACCTGCACCTCTTCCGCCGGGCCTTGAAAACACACTTATTCCGTGCGGCCGGCCTGGCGTAGTTTTTAATCGTTTTACCAGGGGGTTTTATCTGGATTTTAGAACAGGCCACCCATTTAATATCATTGTTAGTGTATTTAATATATTTTGATGCTTTTATTGTCGATTTTATTGATGCCTGTTCACCGCCCTGAGTCCCGAAAGGGAAAAGGGCGGTATACAAATCAAAAATAAAGTAAAAAGTAAAATTAATTGTTCTTATTGTCAGAATCCCCCCCTCCCCCCTCTGGGACTCTCTTTAACAAGCTTCCATCCATAAGTTCTTGTCCTGTTTTCTGGTACTTTGAAGAATAAGCCAGTTCCCTCTTCTCTGTGACATCCCTTTGTTGTCTCATCAACTTCATGAGATCCGGTCAACTTCTGCCCTCAATTGCTACATTCGACAGCCTGGTAAGAATGGCAAGTGGAGATAAAGAGTGAAGCTTTATCTTTTCCTCTCTGCACAATTTCCCTGGGTGAAATCCACCCCTGATCAAAATGGCCCCATTAGCAGGTGAGACAAAGTTTTGCACAGATGGTCTCTTAACATTGTCCACCTAATCTGCAGGGGAAAACCAGCGATGGGATGATTTAGCCAAAGGAAAGGAAAATATTGGTGTCAGTTCCTTAGGATTACTCAAAAGAGGCTTACGGGAGGAGTTACACAAGTAATACAAGTAATACAATACAATAGCAGAGTTGGAAGGGATCTTGGGGGTCATCTAGTCCAACCCCCTGCCTAGGCAGCAAACCCTATACCGTTTCAGACAAATGGCTATCCAACATCTTCTTGAAGACTTCCAGTGTTGGGGCATTTCACAACTTCTGGAGACAAGCTGTTCCACTGATTAATTGTTCTGTCAGGAAATTTCTCCTCAGTTCTAAGTTGTTTCTTTCCTTTATTAGTTTCCACCCATTGCTTCTTGTTCTGCCCTCAGGTGCCTTGGAGAATAGTTTGACTCCCTCTTCTTTGTGGCAACCCCCGAGATATCGGAAAACTGCTATCATGTCTCCCCTGGTCCTTCTTTTCATTACACTAGACATACCCAGTTCCTTCTCCCTTCCTGCTTTCTCTTTCCTTTTATTGATGTTGGAAAGATTGTGCTTCGAACAATGAAAGAAATTCACAATGTTTGCCCACGACTCAAAAAAAAAAAAGTCCCCACTTAAAACTTGAGGCTAAAAGGATCAAAATGGCAGCCTCCTTCTTCATTCTCCCCAGGGATGGGTTCCTGCCAGTTCTAAGCTCTTCTATAGAAGAGGTTCCACAAATCTACAGTGCTGTTCAGAACCGGATCCAGCTCCCTCCCCCCGCCCGTCTGCCCATCATCAAGATGAAGAGCGAGAGGAGGAATTCTGGGAGTTGAAGTCCACAAGTCTTAAATCTGTCAAGTTTGAACACCCCTGGTTTTTTTTCTAAAGGGTGAGGGGTGCAAGGGTCTTGTACCTTGACAGCTTTAAGACTTGTGTGCTTGACTTCCTCTTCTTTGGGGCAGTCTCTGAGATATTGGAAGACTGCTATCATGTCTCCCCTGGTCCTTCTCTTCATTACCGTTCTTCATATGTTTTAGCCTCCAGTCCCCAGTTGCTTGAGCTCTTCCTTGGGAATTAGGTAAATCGTAGAAAAATAGGAAAACTACATGTTATTTGAAAAAGGATGGTACAATACAAGTTTGAGCATTCTCATATATCTGTTCACTGCCTCCGCCCTATAAGTAAGTACAAGGGCATCATATTCCATAAAACGATATGCTAAATTCTCCTTGAAGTAGACTTGCACTTAGAATAACTTTATTGTCACTTTGAATGTACACTAATTGGCATACATTAAAATGAAATTTTGTTGCATACAGCTCTCAAAGAGTCCCCACCTCCAATATACACTACCTAAACATGACAAAATAAATACAAAATTATGCCTATACCTACATATGTTATGTGACACAGAGAAACAACACAGTCCAGTTATAACAGTACAGGTGTTATCACCTTGACTTACAACCATTTGTAACTTTGACTGTTCAAAGTTACAATGGCACTTAAAAAAAGTGACTTATGACTATTTTTCACACATAGGACTGTTGCAGCATCCCCATGGTCATGTGATCAGAGTCCAGATGCTTGCCAAGTGGCTCATATTTATGACAATTACAGAGTCCTGAGGTCATATGATCCCCTTTTGCAAACTTATGATAGGCAAAGAGAAGCCAGATTCATTTAAACAACCCTGTTACTGATTTAACAAGTGCAGCGGTTCAATTTAGGGTTGTCCCAAAAGTGCTTTTTCAAAAGGCAACTGGACTTTCTTGTTTTCTGCAATTTCTTGTACACAAAGTCCACTTGCCTTTTGGAAAAAAAAAATGACTTTGGGGGAAAATATACTTGTTTTTCACCTTCTTCTTTTTTTTTTAAAGTAAACATGTTTTATTGGATAGAACAATTGCACCAAGAATAAATAGCTGGGGAGATTAGGGTTCTACCGAGAAATCTCACTGTCTTGAGAATCTGAATTTAAAGAAGCGCACAAGTATCTAGTCCTTATGATAGCGCGACACAAAATCTCAATGGAACAAATAGATCACTTAGGGTGAAATCTAATAAGCAAGATTGTAAGTCCTGAGGAATCGGCTTTTAATTGTTTTTTTTTAATTAATAAATTTTATTTACAAACATAAAATACATATAAAATACATTCACATAAAACTTACAATAATACAATAGCAGAGTTGGAAGGGACCTTGTAGGTCTTCTAGTCCAACCCCCTGCGTGGGCAGGAACCTTATACCATTTCAGACAAATGGCTATCTAACATCTTCTTAAAGACTTCCAGGGTTGGGGCATTCACAACTTCTGGAGGCAAGCTGTTCCAGAGGTTAATTGTTCTGACTGTCAGGAAATTTCTCCTTAGTTCTAAGTTGCTTCTCTCCTTGATTAGTTTCCACCCATTGCTTCTTGTCCTGCACCCAGGTGCCTTGGAGAATAGTTTGACTCCCTCTTCTTTGGGACAGCCCCTCAGATATTGGAACACTGCTATCATGTCTCCCCTGGTCCTTCTCTTCATTAAACTAGACATACCCAGTTCCTGCAAACATTCTTCATATGTTTTAGCCTCCAGTCCCCTAATCATCTTGGTTGCTCTTCTCTGCACTCTTTCCAGAGTCTCCACGTCTTTTCTACATTGTGAAACTTAGACATACACTACATTTACACCATACAATACGAACAGGAACTTCCTGTTCTTTCTAATAGTAATTGTTAATCAAAGCCACTCATCTTATATTGTTTCCCCTTCTGTTATATTTCATTTGGATTTCACCATTCTAAACCCTCTTATTTTACTCATAACTACTGTTTTTACGTTTTGCTGTATTCCCTCATTAGTTCTTGTTTCTTTCCTCCATCCACCTCAGGGGTGGGTTTCAAAATTTTTGGAACAGGTTCTGTGGGTGTGGCCTGCTTTGTGGGAGTGGCTTGCTGGCCATGTGATCGGGTGGGAGTGGCTTGCCGGCCATGTGACCGGGTGGGAGTGGCTTGCCGGCCATGTGACCGGGTGGGAGTGGCTTGCCAGTCATGTGACCGGGTGGGAGTGGCCAATTTGGAAAATGTGAAACTCACTTAACAATGGTCTTGGTTAGCAACCAAACTTTTGGGCTTAATTGTGGTCATAAGTTCTCTCTCTCTCTCTCTTTCTTTTTCTTTCTTTCCTTCTGTCTTTCTTTCTCTCTTTCTCTGTCTCTCTTTCTTTCTCTGTCTCTTTCTTTCCTTCCCTCTTTCTTTCTCTCTCTCTCTTTATTTCTTTCTCTTTCTCTCTTTCTTTCTCTTTCTCTCTTTCTTTCTCTTTCCCTCTTTCTCTCTCTTTCTTTCTCTCTCATTTTTTCTTTCTTTCCCTCTTTCTCTCTCTCTTTATTTCTTTCTCTTTCTCTTTCTTTCTTTCCCTCTTTCTCTCTCCCTCTCTTTCTCTCACTCTCTTTCTGTCTCTTTCTTTCTTTCCCTCTCTCTCTTTCTTTTTCTCTCTCTTTCTTTCCTTTGTCTCTTTCTTTCTCTTTTTTTCTGTCTGTCTTTCTTTCTCTCTCTCCCACTTTCTTTTTCTTTCTTTCTCTTTCTCTCTTTTTCTTTCTGTCTCTCTCTCCTTCGTCCGCCCATCTCTGTCACTCTGTGTGTGTGTGTGTCTGCCTGTCTCGCATTCAGGCACTTAATCACTCATTCTGTGTCTCTGTCTATCTTTCTCTCCCTCCCTCTTATCTCTGTGTCTCTCCCCTCCATTCCTGTCTCTCTCTGTCATTCTCTCTGTGTCTGTCAGATTCTGATTCCCTCCCTCCCTCCCTCCCTCCCTCCCTCCCTCCCTCTCTCTCTCTCTCTCTCTCTCTCTCTCTGTGCCTCTCTCTGTCTGCCGGTCACTGTGTCCACAGAATACCGTGTGAAGCAGCGGCGACTCTGCGCTGCCGGCGACGCCATCCGCGAGGTCCCCCTCGCGTTCCCCATCTTCCCCGATGGCGTCTAGAGTGATCAGGGGCCGTCCAGAAACTCGGCGCTTTTCCACGGTGCGCTGAAAAGATAGGCGCGTGCAGGTCCTGCAAAATTACAGCGCAGACTCGCACCGCTACGAGCTCTCCGAGGCTGTAATCGAGCGGGGCATGCGCGCGCCGATCTTTTCCGGTGTAGCAGTTAGCAGCGGCGGCAGCGGCAGCAGCAGGGGCCGGGGCGGGCAGGCAGGAAAGCAAGCAAGGCAGCTGCGCTGTCTTCTTTTTCCCTCAGCGAAGCGCTGCCGTGGCCGCCGCCACCTGCGATGGGTGAGGAGGCGGCCGCGGCGGCCGCGGCGGCACATCACTGAGGGAAAAAGAAGACAGCGCAGCCGCCTTGCTTGCTTTCCTGCCTGCCCGCCCCAGCTGAGGGAGCAGCAGTTAGCAGCGGCGGCGGCGGCAGCAGCAGGCGCGCACGCTCCTGCCGGCGAAGGGAGGAGAGGCGAGGAAAGAGAAGGGAGCGCGGCGGCGGCTGTCACAGCGTCGTCTCTTAGCGGGGCAAAGGCTGCCAAGCTGAGGTGGCCGCACAAGAGAGTGCCGCTGCCAACCCCGTCGTGAGGATAAGGGAGCGGGCTAGAGATTCATCCAGACGTCAGCCTCGGCTAGAGAAAAGAACCAGCCTCTCGGAGCACGCCAGCGTGTGTGTGTGCGTGTCTGTGTCTCTGTGTGAAAGAGCTCGCCCCTGTGCTCCGCTTCTCATTGCCGCTTGGCGCTAAGCTCCCTGGCCGGCGGTGAGAAGCGGCATGGAGAGGCGATCTTCGCACGTGTCCCGGGCACCCCTCCGAGTTCCAAGCCCCCCCCCACCCCTGGCGAACACGGAGGACTTACTTCCGGGTCCATGGTCCAAAGGGATCGCTCGGGATCGGGAAATTTGACAAAAGGGCTCGCGGGATCCTGTGCAAACCCTTAGGAACCCACCCCTGATCCACCTATACCATTTATTCCATATCTGATAGAATTCTGATTCTTCTTTTCCCTGGATTTCTTTCGTTAATTTGTTTTTCACCTTCTAACTCAGTGTTTCTCAACCTTGATGACTTTAAGTCCTGTGGACATCAACTCCAGCTGGCTGGGGAATTCTGGGAGTTGAAGTCCACAGGACTTAAAGTCACCAAGGTTGAGAAACCTTGTTCTAACTGGTCCTAGTGTTGTGGCCCGTTGGCAGCAGAATCGGACAGTGAGGAGGTTGGGGAGAAACATGGGCTGGTCCTGGAGGTTGGTGAAGGCTCACACAAGGCTTCTGCGTTGGAGGAAGAGGTGGGACCAAGCCAGCCTGGCAGCGATCAGGCACCTACGGAGCTAGACAGTAGTGAGGCAGAGGAACAGTTAGAACCTGTTCCCATTGTGCGCATGCGCAGAGCTGCCAGAAGAAAAGAACAACTCAGAAATCAGGGCCGACTTGGGAGTAAAGTTGAGCTTTTGCAGGAAACAATTCGTCCGTTCGGTCGTTAGATTCGTTTCAGGAGTGTGAAGATCTGTCCATGAATCTCAGAGACTCTGTGCCAGCACTAGGTTTGGAAAATATTTACATGGCAGCTTTCCAAGCTAGATAAGGTCTGTGATCATAAATACTCCTTTGAAAGACTGTTTGCCAGGCCTTTGCTGAATGGGAACGAGAGGAATTCACATTCGTTTAATAAAAGGGGTTTTGTTGGGACCAGGACTCTGCCTTGTGCTTTTTGGGGAAACCTAAGTCAAAACAGCTAAGCTGGTAAATCCAAAGGAAAATATGGGGTTTTGAAAACCAATAAAAAATGTATTTCTAAAGTATACAACCTCTTGCTGACACGAAATATAGGTGACGAAATCATCAAAGACTCGATGATAGCCTGGGGGAGAAATTTCGGGTATTCACTGGATCTTGAAAAATGGCAAGAACTATGGAATAAAACAGTAAAATTAACGATGGCAGTGTCTTTTAAAGAAAATATGCATAAGATGCTCTATAGATGGCATATACCACCAGCAAGAATCGCGAAGATGTTCCCTGGAACGCCCGAAGAATGCTGGAAATGAGAGTCAGCCAGGGGCACATTCTACCATCAGTGGTAGACATGTCCACAAGCCCAAAGATATTGGAGTAGGATAAAAGATTGGCATACAGGAATTACCTTTTGATTAAAACCAGAGGCTTATTTATTGGGGATAAACCCCGGAGGCGTAAGGAAGATAGACTGGTATCTTTTCACACACATTACCACTGCAGCCAGAATAGCATACGCACAGTTTTGGAAAGGGAAAGAACTACCATCAGACCAACTAATTATCAACAAAATCTTCTGGGGTGCTGAATGCGACAGACTAACATATATTCTCAAAGACAGACAGGAAGCAATATTCTACCAAAGTTGGGAAAAATGGTATGACTGGATGGAGGTAAAGAGACTACGGGATGAGGGATAGGGAAGGATATACAATGTAGATATATAGATAGTAAATAAAATGAATGTATCAAGCAGTGGCAGCTATGGGGAATTGAGAAATATAAGATATAGACAAATAGAAACAGCTGGAATATCTAGGAATGTAGTAAGATGGTATACAATGTTATTTGGTAACTGTGTACATATAGAGGGTGGGTTACTCCCAGTTGTATCTGTGTAGTTTTGCTTTGTCTTGTCAATGTCTTATTTATGTTCTTTTTTCTGTTATTAATTTATAATAAAAAAAATAAAAAATAAAATATGGGGTTAGACCAGAGTAGTTATGTTACAGAAGACTCCTCCACCAATACAGTATGTTGCTACATGTACGGTACTGAAATCTTTCTGATGTAAATAGTGAGCAAAAGAGATCTAAAGGCAATTGTTTTCCCCCTCTGGAAATTGTACCAGAGTTCTTTTCAAAAAGAACAGGTTTTATGCAGCATGAAAAGCAACCTAGGATTATACAATTTGATAATGACATCATGTAATTACTCCCTTTACAAAAAGGAATATACACATACATATGAATGATGGGGGGAAAGAAGGAGGAAGGTAAGAGATTAAAAGATGCAGCCAAAGCAAAACATTTTCTTTCTCTCTCTCTCTCTCTCTCTCTCTCTCTCTTTGAATAAGAGAAAAAAACATTCTCTCTGAGCCAAATTCCCATGTTTGCTATAATTGCAGCCTTTGATTATGTTCCTTGTAAAATGTTATCTGGTGAATCGATCGGAAAATCCAGAAAGTGTACTTATTTTGGGGATCTTTGAGCTGGCGTAATAGAAATGTCATGAGGTAAATTTTGGCTGTATTTTCTTTGAATCTAAGGAAAACACAGCCAAGTATTTAACTTCATGACATTTCTATTACGCCAAGCTCTTAATTTTTTATTGTCTTCTGTCCCAACTAAGAGACTTCATGGTTGCAACTCACCATGAATCCTTCAGATGTTTAGATAAAGAATTCAAATAATAAATATCTAATTGCAGAGAAAAATAAAAATGAGAAAAATGAAAAATGAAGAGATCATGAGCAAGAAGAGGAAGCATATTTAAATTACTATTATTGTTGCTGTGTTACTTCTATTTGCAAGAACAGTGGATTTTATTTAGACCATGTCTCTGCTTTCAGGATCAGATCTTTGAAAATGAAGTTTAATATAAGATGGGTGGCTCCCAGTGGTGGGTTTCAAATTTTTTTAGAACCTCTTCTGTAGGTGTGGCCTGCTTTGTGGGAGTGGCTTGCCGGCCATGTGACCGGGTGGGTGTGACCGGGTGGGAGTGGCTTGCTGGCCATGTGACCGAGTGGGAGTGGCTTGGCAGTCATGTGACTGGGTGGGCGTTGCCAACTTGTAAAATGTGTTGAAACTCACTTAACAACGCTCTTGCTTAGCAACCAAGGCAATCTCTTACGAGATCGCCTTCTGCCACCAAGAGCCTCCCACCGGCCAATATGCTCCCATAGAGAGGATCTCCTCATGGTGCCGTCGGCTAGACAATGTCGACTGGCGACACCCAGGGGGAGAGCCTTCTCCGCGGGAGCACCTGTCCTCTGGAACGAATTGCCCCTGGAATTAAGAACTATCCGTTCTTACGCACCTTCCGCCGTGCTCTCAAAAGCTTTTTTTTCCTAATAAGCCAGGCTGGCATAAAACATGATTTTTAAATTCAAATTTTTATTAATTTTAATCAGGGTTAGTTGGAGGTTTTTTTCCACGTTTCGGCCAAGGTTTAATATGTTCTTTAAAAGCTTTTTTAACTTTTGTATATTTGTTTTTATTCTGGCTGTACACTGCCCTGAGTCCTTCGGGAGTAGGACGGTATAACAAACCAATAAAACTCAAAACTAAACTCACAATGTTGGCTCAGAAACTCTGGCATTTGAAGCATGCAAGTCTTAAAGCTGTCAAGTTACAAGACCCTTGCACCCCTAACCCTTCAGAGAGAAAAAAACCCAGGGGTGTTCAAACTTGACAGCTTTAAGACTTGTGGACTTCAACTCCCAGAATTCCTCCTCTCGCTCTTCCTCTTGATGATGGGCAGACGGGTGGAGGGAAGGAGCTGGAACTGGTTCTAAACTAAGGTGACCAGATTTCTACTTTCCTAAAGCGGGACACCATTGACAGGGGGGGGCTTTCCCAGCTCCTCACCACACACTTCCCTTGCTGGCTGGGGTGCGTGCAGGCTGATCCCCTCCCTCCCTTCCCCCCCCGAGCAGGGCACCTGCAGGTAGGCGTCTGGTGGGGCGGTGGGGCCGGACAGGTGGCGGGCACTCTGCACGCACTCAGACAGAGGCACGGGGCGCGGGCAGGAAGTGGCAGGCTGGCAGGCAGGCGGAAGGGGAGGGCTGGTGAGGGAGGAGCCAGACAAGCACCAGGCGGTGGAAGAAGAGGAGAGCCAGCCAGAGCCCGCGTGGCCCTGAAGCTTCCGCTGTGCCGCCATGCGCTGAGAGCGGCTGGCCAGAAGCCCCAGCGCCGCCCGCCTGTCCCGCCATGGGCACCCAGGACAAGCTGGGCGAGGAGGAGGCGGCGGTGGGGCTTCCAGCCGGCCGCTCTCAGCGCATGGCAGCATAGCGGAAACCTCAGGGCCGTGCAGGCTCTGGCTGGCTCTCCTCTTCTTCTGCTGCCTGGAGCCTGTCTGGCTCCTCCCTCGCCGGCCCTCCCCTTCCGCCTGCCCACCAGCCCACCACTTCCTGCCCGCGCTCCGTGCCTCTGTCTGAGCGCGTGCAGAGCGCCCTCTGCCCGCCCTCTGCCCGCTGCTGCCCCAGGCAAAAAGCGGGACATTTTGAAGAGGCCGCAGGAGGTGGGACTAATTCTTTGAAAGCGTGATTGTCCCGCCAAAAGCCGGACGTCTGGTCACCTTATTCTAAACGGCCCTGTAGATTTGTGGAATCTCTTTTATAGAAGAGGCTAGAACTGGCAGGAACCCACCCCTGGTGGCTCCATAAATGTTTTAAAGAAACAAATACATCTGTGTCCCAAGTATGGTTGCTGGGCTTAAAATAAATTCACCATAGGTGGTTGACTCAGCAAGAAAGGATTGTGTAGTTTGTAAAAATAAGGCGAAAGATTTACACGATCGGAAGAGAAACCAGAGTATATCAATCAATCAATCAATAATTTACTTATATACCGCGTCCTCTCCCCAAGGGGACTCGGAGCGGTGCACAGGGAAAAATTAAAACAACATAAAATATATACATGAATAAATACAATAAAAACAGATTAAATCAACTGTCCCTGCACTAAAATCCCCATTTTTAAAATTAACATTCCCTAACCTCTGAGGTAGAGACTAACCTAGGCCGGCCAAGCAGAAAAAGTGAGTTTTTAATTTCTGACGGAAGGAGCGGAGGTCCATAGTTGTTCTAATGTCCGGGGGAAGGTCGTTCCAGCTTTCATGGTGGGCGGTAGGGATTTTGTCTTATACCGAAGCACTTTCCTTTTTTTAATTTAATTGACTTCCCTACTTTATAAATCACCATGGCTGTGGAACCGGTGGGCGGTTAGAAAATTTTACTACTAACAGAGATACAAAAGTGGGCAGTTAGGTATAAAAAGGTTGACTACCCCTGACTTACACCATCAATTGGCCATCGTATGGCTTATTTGTCTAGGCTTTACCAAGTGTTTACCATGTATGGACTACAACTCCCAGAATTCCTGAGGCAGGAAGTGGCGGTGGTGCGAGGCTCCGCCCACCCTCCTGGACGCTTCTGCACATGTGCAGAAGCATTGCGAGCATGAGCGAACCGGTAGTAAACTGGTTTACTACCAGTTTACTACCGGTAAATTATTATTGTATTTTTTGTATAATTTTGTATTGCTGTATTTTTGGATTTTAAATTCCTGTGTGCCGCCCTGAGTCCCTTTGGGAGATAGGGCGGGATAGAAGTCTAATAAATGAAATGAAATGGTTAGCAACCCACCACTGGGCAAGAAGGCTGCCTGGGGAATTCTGGGAATTGAAGCCCATACCACATAAAGTTGAGAAACACTGTTTATAGGCACAGGTCCTGGGATAGTTTTAATTTATTTTAACCCTTTTCTAATCTAAATTTTAAGCACAGACTTTAATTTAATTCATTTTTCACTGTTTGTACTGTATTGTATTATATTTTTATATTTCTGTGCACCGCCCTGAGTCCCTTCGGGGAGATAGGGCGGTATATAAATTTGACAAATAAATAAAATAAATAAATACCTGACCCTTCCTGAGCCACAATGGGCGGTGGGCGGCTATAGATTTGAATGGGGGTTACGGTGTCCTAGAGGAGCCAATGCCTCTTCTCACTTTGCAAAAGGACGGAAAAGGGATCGGCACCAGAGACACCGGTTGATCCCATGGACCTTCTCTGCCAAACAGTTGGATGCCTCCATTTGTCTGCCGTAACAGGCTGACGATGTGTCTGAGCCAGCAGTCTGGTGCCACCCCAGCAAGCTCTTGGCGTGGGATTCACCGTGAAGAACGACCACACACCCTCGCCTTTCATGATGAGAAATGCCCTTGGCACAAGAAACGTAGCAGCTTAGTTCATAGCTCTTCTTTTTCTTGGTGGAGGAACAATCAGTCCCCCAGGCAGGCCGTTCTCATGATCCGCAAATGTGAATGATCAGTAGCCAGGCTGATTTCACAACCAGCCACCCACAAAGCTTGGTGTTTCCCCGCCATTGCCGTTGCCTCTGCTTCACGGCTACTTAAGGACTAGCTGGGTTAAAGGACCCCCCCATTAATCTTCGCTCTCTGCCAGGTCAGCGCTGTGGGACCCACATGCCGCCAATGATTTATCGCCATCAAGGCCTCGTGCCCGGCTTCCCTTTTCTCTACTTCTAGACCAGCTGCCAGGGTTAATCCAGATCCAGCACACCACTTGCTGCATCGGGGGTGGAGAAGGGAACGAAGAAGCCAGCTGGCCATTCCCATGTCTGTCTGGGCTTTGCTTCCACGTCTCTTGTAAGGTTTTCCTCTTTGGTGCAGTGGCTTTGTTCTTCTTCTTTGAGGCCTGGTGATGTCAGCAGAGGTCTACGGCAGGCATCGGAAGGGCAAGGCCTACACCGTAGGGGAAGCATTGTAAAGCAAGCCTGGTGCGCTGCTTCTTGAAAGCGTTTGTGTCAGGGTTCCAAATAGCATCCAAAAGTAAATCAGAATCCAAGGCAAAGTATTGCTCAAAGTTCCAATTTATGAAGAGAGCCATGTTGGCACATCTGGGAAAGCCCAAATCTGAAAGCTTCCAGGTTTTCCTCACCTAGTTGAAAGTTCAAGACCTTTCCCCCACACTCACAAATCCATCCCATGGTCCAATCTTCCACTGCCATGCTGGCAGTTCCACCCATCCAGTTCCAGGTCAGGTGTAGAGGTGCAAAGACAAAGGATGACCTTGGCTTTCTAGAAAGAATGTTGTTATGGCTACATAGCATCTAACGCTGTACCATCCCCCCCTCCCGTTTTCCCACAATAGAAAAAGGCATAGTAGAATAATAGAAAGTGTGGCTGCAGGCCTGACAGATTGCTGATGATGGAAGATTCACAAGATATGTCAAGATATGTCAAGATACAAGTCGGCATGGGACTACTTAGTGCTTATGCACTGGAGACAAATTCCTTGTGCGTCCAATCACACTTGACCAATAAATAATTATATTCTCTAACACAGAGGTGTCAAGCTTGATTGCATTGAGGGCCACATCAAGGTTGTGTTTGACCTCGGGGAGGGGGGGCGAGGTGGGCATGGTCAGGTGGACGTGGTCAGCTTGACATTACTCATGTCAGGGGCACATATTGTGGTCCGAGCGCTCTGCCAGACCTATGGGCCAGATCTAAGAACCCTGGATCTGGCCAGTGGGCCTTGAGTTTGACACATCTGCTCTTACAGTTAGAACATTTCTCCTTAGTTCTAGGTTGCTTTTCTCCTTGGTTAATTTCCATCCATTGTTTCTTGTCTTGCCTTTTGGTGCTTTGGAGAATAGCTTGACTCCCTCTTCTTTGTGGCAACTCCTGAGATATTGGAACACTGCTATCATGTCTCCCCTGGTCCTTCTTTTTATTAAACTAGACATACCCAGTTCCTGCAACCGTTCTTCATATGTTTTAGTCTCCAGTCTTCTAAGCATCTTTGTTGCGTTTCTCTGCACTCTTTATACAGTCCCAACACCTTTTTTATATTGTGTTGACCAGAATGGGATGCGTTATTCCATATGCGGTCTTACTTTACGGCAGGGGTCCCCAACCTTTGCAACTTTAAGTCTGAAGGACTTCAGCTTCCAGAATTCTCCAGCCAGCTTTGCTGGCTGGAGAAGTCTGGGAGCTGAAGTCCTTCAGACTTAAAGTTGCAAAGGTTGGGGACCCCTGCTTTACGGTATTCCTCCTTTAAAAGCTTATTTCAGGTGAGACTTAGTATGTAATCATATGCACACATGCAGGCATGAAATCCTCTTATTTTTGCTAATGGTTCGGAACTGGGAGTGCGCACACTCACTCCCTTCACTCACACGCGGTGCTTTTGTGTGTGCCCAGAGCATCCGTAATGATGTCTGGGTGGGTGGGTAGAGCCTCGCACTACCGCCACTACTGATTCGCTCAAACCAGCAGAACAGGCAGAATACCACCTCTGCATATATGCTCTTAGATATAACAAGAGCTGCTTCTAGGTAAGCACCTACAGAACATGATTGCACTTGAAAACTAAATTTTAAACATCTTCAAACCTAATTTACAGACAGCTCTATATGAAAACGAGTCCCTTCGGGGAGAGGGGGCGGTCTAGAAATCCAATAAATAAATAAATAATTAAAACGATATGAAAACGGATTATAAATTATGATTTAAGAAGAGATTTCTCACCAAAGAAGCAATATTTCTATATCAGACTTGGCTTCTAACTACTGTTTCTGGGTGACACATCATTTTTGACACATTCATTTCTCAAATTTGAGATATTGTGATTGGGGATCAATAATGTATTCCAGGGGGCTGGAGACTAGATAGATCAGGTGAATTAATTTAGATGGGCAATGTTTATAAAACATACATACATACATACATACATACATACATACATACATACATACACACAAACATATATATATATATATGTGTGTGTGTGTGTGTGTGTTAGTTTTATGAGCTGATATATATAGGGAGGAAGCATATTTTATTGATCAGCTCAAAAATGTAACATACATATAAAAAAATTACACAATGGAATTCATGGCTTTCTGTCTAGATGGTCTCTGGTGATGAGCCGAAAGGCAGAAAAGGAAAAGCAGTGTGCTTCCTCCCTTAATTGGGGCCCTAACAGGGTGTTGTGGAAACAATTATATATAACTATCCTCCTGTCTCAGCTGACAAGAAGAGAACCTGGCTGGCTTAATGGCAAGGCTCTTGCCTGGCATGTAATACAGCCCCGGTTCAAATCCCAGTAAGGGTATGGCTAGCTGATGAGAGCTAAAAAGTTCGAAATAGATCTATCCTAGTCTCCCTGACTTATTTATTGATCAGCTCAAAAACGTAACACACATATTAAAAAAATTACACAACCGAATTCATGGCTTTCTGTCTAGATGGTCTCTGGTGATGAGCCGAAAGGCAGAAAAGGAAAAGCAGTATGCTTCCTCCCTTAATTGGGGCCCTAACAGGGTGTCGTGGAAACAATTATATATATATAATTGACTTTGAATTGAATTATATATATATAATTGACTAATCCCTGACTTATTTATTGATCAGCTCAAAAATGTAACATACATACATACATACATACATACATACATACATACATACATACATATTGTTTGATGATGTTGGAAGAAATGTCCATCTGGGTTCAGTTCCAAGTGGGGTGAAAGACACTGGGAACATGGAGGCTGCTTGGAAAGATGGTTTTTAATAGTGGACAGGACCACATAGCTTGAGGTCCTGGGCAAAAAGGCACGCGGGTGTGAGAGATAGACAGAGTTATACCCTCTCCTGAGCCCCACCCTAGAGCTTCCTATTCCTGTGTAACAAATATTTTCTGATTGGTGGTCCGACTCCCACGGGGCCATGCAGCGGCAACTTTGTAGCCTGTCCTGAGTCCCAGGCTTGGTTGAGCCATGCTGGGTGATGTAATCTTCCCAGGTGCCATGTGGTGAGATGGGTAGATGGGTCTAATCCTATCATGTCCTGAGGGTCATGTCTTCATCCCATCACCCTGGAGCTGAAGGGGAGGTGGGGAAGGTAGCTGCAGGAAGCTGCTTTGTCTTTATAAACACGTTTCTCCTTTTCTCATCTAGGGAAACATAATATTCTGCCTTTTTAATATATCCTAGACTATTTCATTCTTCTAGGACAGGGGTCTGCAAAGTTGGCTCTTTTAAGACTGGTGGACTTCAACTCCCAGAATTCCCCAGCCAGCTAAGCTTTTTGGGAGAATTCTGGGAGTTGAAGTCCACCAGTCTTAAAAGAGCCAACTTTGCAGACCCCTGTTCTAGGAGAAGGGGGGTGGGTGCTAGCTTCCTACAATGATAAGCCCACCTCCTTCCAGCCTAAATTACTTTATTCAAATAGCTGAGAAGTAACAGGAACAGCTTTCATGAACTCCATGCGTTCCTACTGTTCAAAACAGATTTCTGAGTTCAGAAGGTTTTTCCAGTATATTATTCTATACCAAGTCTTTTGCAGTTGGTTCCAAGTGGCCGTTATCCAATATTTTGTTCCTCACAAGAGCCTCTTAGATGCCCGAGAGCATCTAAGCAGCGATGTTATCTAGCAGGCTTGATCTGGTTCGTGGCAACCTCATTTAGGGGTTAGAATGAAGTTTTGGATACATGCATCCGCAGGATAAAACAGGATCTCCTTGTAAATGAACTTCTTTTTTTTTTAAATAGTTTTTATTAAACATTTTTACCTTTAAAAACAAAAAAAAAGCACAACAAAAAAACAAAAAAAACAAACATAACAATATAAAAAATAGTTATACAGTCTTCTATATCGACATACATGTTTAGTCTTTGTAGTTCTCCATTCTCCATTGCCTTCCTATCGGTTTTAACCTCTGTAATAATGTAATATAATGGCACGGGACCTAGTTACTTGCGGGATCGCATTCTGCCTCATACATCCCTCCGGCCGATTCGCTCCCACAGAGAGGGACTTCTCCGGGTGCTGTCCACTAGGCAGTGCCAGCGGGTGATGCCCAGGGGAAGGGCCTTCTCTGTGGTGGGCCCGACCCTCTGGAACGACCTACCCCCGATCTCAGAACAACTACGGACCTCCGCTCCTTCCGCCAAAAGCTAAAAACGTACTTTTTTCATCTCACCGGCCTGGCCTAATCTATCCATCCTAAGCTGTAATATTAACCTAAAATGTTTTAATAGGGTTTGTCGGGAACTAGGGTTAAGGGTTTTTAAGGTTTTTAGATTTTACATTTTAGCGCAGGTAAATTATTTAATTCTATTTTAAATATTGTATTGTTTGTACTTTTTACATGCATTTTAAAACAGGATCTTCTTGTAAATGAACTTCTTTTTTAAAAAAATAGTTTTTATTTAACATTTTTACCTTTAAAAACAAAAAAAAGCACAACAAAAAAAGACAAAAAAAGACAAACATAGCAATATAAAAAATAGTTATACAGCCTTCTATATCGACATACATGTTTAGCCTTTGTAGTTCTCCATTCTACATTGCCTTCCTATTGATTTTAACCTCTGTAATAATGTAATAACACTTGTATTAACAATTACAATGATATTAATTGTTCCTATTGCCCTTGTATTTACATTGTGGTCAATGCTTTAAGTTTGATAGTAATTAGTAATTTTGGTTAATTTTTATTCAGTACTAGTTTAGAAAAAACAAAAACAAAGACTTCTATTTCCTGTTTTGCCTTCTGTTTTCTAGCCACTTATAAATTGTAAATGAACTTCTATGGCAATTTCTTAACCTTGGCATCTTCAAGGTGCGTGGACTTCAACTCCCAGAATTCCCCAGGCAGCATTCTGGCTGGAGAATTCTGGGAGTTGAAGTCCAGTCACCTTCAAGATGCCAAGGTTGAGAAACACTGATCAATGCAGTTGCACTCATAAATACTTAGTTGCATTTCGAAAATCTGAGGTTGAGTTGATGATGATGTTAATAATAAAATACAGACCAAGAGAGTTGGAAGGGAACTTGGAGGTCAACTAGCCCAACCACTCCCCCCCCCCCCCACGCAAGCAAGAGATCTATTCAAGACACATGGCTATCCAATTTCTTCTTAGCAACATTTTATCATGGTTTATCTACTGTTATTATCTTTTATCTGTATGCATGTGCATTGCTGAAATATCATCAGTGTGGGAAGAAGTCTATAAACCAAGAAAGAAAGAAAGAAAGAAAGAAAGAAAGAAAGAAAGAGAGAGAGAGAGAGAGAGAGAGAGAGAGAGAGAGAGAGAGAGAAAGAAAGAAAGAAAGAAAGAAAGAAAGAAAGAAAGAAAGAAAGAAAGAAAGAAAGAAAGAAAGAAAGAAAGAAAGAAGAATGTCTGCTACAGCCTTTGTTCCTTTCGTATTTAAAGAAAAGATCACAAAATCCCAATACAGTCGCACTTGCTTCTCAAACCACATTTGGATTTGGACAATTGGATTATGTTTCTGCCTTGAGGAGAAAGAAGATACAATACAATAACAGAGTTGGAAGGGACCTTGGAGGTCTTCTAGTCCAACCCCCTGCCTAGGCAGGAAACCCTACAGTACTTCAGACAAATGGCTATCCAACATCTTCTTAAAGACTTCCAGTGTTGGGGCATTGGTAACTTCTTGAGGCAATTTCTGTTCCACTGGTTAATTGTTCTGTCAGGAAATTTCTCCTCAGTTCTAAGTTGCTTCTCTCCTTGATTAGTTGCCACCCATTGCTTCTTGTTCTACCCTCAGGTGCTTTGGACAATAGTTTGACTCCCTCTTCTTTGTGGCAACCCCTGAGATATTGGAAGACTTCTATCCTGTCTCTCCTAGTCCTTCTTTTCATTAAACTAGACATACCCAGTTCCTGCAACCGTTCTTCATATGTTTTAGTCTCCAGTCCCCTAATAATCTTTGTTGCTCTTCTCTGCATTCTTTCTAGAGTCTCCACATATTTTCTACATCGTGGTGACCAAAACTGAATGCCGTATTCCAAGTGTGGCCTTACCAAGGCATTAAAAAGTGGTATTAACACTTCACGTGATCTTGATTCTCTCCCTCTGTTTATGCAGCCTAGAACTGTGTTGGCTTTTTTGGCAGCTGCTGTACACTGCTGGCTCATATTTAAATGGAAGTAGGAGTAGAACGTCTAACTCCTTAGCATCATTGGTTTTTCTTGCCTAAATGTAGAACCTTACTCTTTTCGCCATTGAATTTCATTTTGTTAGATAGTGCCCAATGTTCAAGTTTGTCTAGATCCTTCTGTATCTTAAGCCTATCTTCTGGAGTGTTGGCTATTCCTGCCAGCTTGGTGTCGTCTGCAAATTTGATGAGTTCCCCATTTATTCCCTCGTCCAAATCATTGATGAAGATGTTGAAGAGTACTGGGCCTAAAACAGAGCCTTGGGGGACTCCACTGCATACTTCCTTCCATACAGATGCAGTTCCATTGAGGATGTTTCACTTCTCATCCAAGAGGCTTCCTCAGTTCTGGCTGGATAGTGAGCAGAGAGGGAACAGCAGGATTAGATTGTTTCCATCCCTGCTCATCATCCAGCCAGAACTGAGGAAGCTTCTTAGATGAGAAGTGAAATGTCATCTCAAGGAAAAAAACATATCCCAGTTGCTTTTTTGGGGGGTGGGGGTGGGGAGGGGGTGGAAGGCGCCTTTGAAACAACCATAACCTGGATGACTGAGAATCTCCATAGACATCTGGATTTGGATTTTTTTCCCCCAAAAGAAAACAGACATTAGTGCCCTGAGGGAGACAATCCTATTCTTATAATCTCCACCAATTTAGAAAATTTAATCCAACTGGAGAGCACCAAGCTACAGAAATCCTGGCTTGATTAAGCACCACATTTGCAGATGTGATCATATCTTTCCCTTGTTATCCTCCCTTGGAAATTGGCATTCTAGTTAATGAAGAATGATACACTTTCCTGTTCAAAATGCATTCTTGGCCTCTCTTTGTGGCTGAATTCAGTTGAGAGTAGTGAGAGAATAAACACAACAGTCTCCTCCTCTTCTCCTTCTCCTTCTCCTTCTCCTTCTCCTTCTTCTTCTTCTTCTTCTTCTTCTCCTCCTCCTCCTCCTCCTCCCCTCCCCTCCTCCTCCTTGTTCTCCTCCTCCTCCCCCCACTCCCCTTCTCCTCCTCCTCCTCCCCTCCCCTCCTCCTCCTTGTTCTCCTCCTCCTCCTCCTCCCCCCTCCTCCTCCTCCTTGTTTATCTCCTCCTCCTCCCTCTCTCCTCTCTCCTCCCTCCTCCTCCTCCTCCTTCCTTTTTTCTTTTTCCTCTCTTCTCCAAACCTCAGCATGTGGAAGGCTAATTAGAGAGGAGCAAAGTTGGCAAGAGAGAAGAGAAACACTCAAAGATTCCCCTCTCATGGGACTGTGATAACAATTGAGATTCCATTTAGATACAAATGACTACAATCCTGTTTTAATATTGAATCAATTGACACAGACAAATGATTGAACGCAGGAAGAGTTTGTGTGAGTCAAAGGTGCTGGGTGCAATACAATACAATAGCAGAGTTGAAAGGGACCTTAGAGGTCTTCTAGCCCAACCCCCTGCCTAGGCAGGAAACCCTACATACCGTTTCAGACAAATGGCTAACCAACCTTAAAGACTTGCCTTGTTGGGGCGTTCATCTGCAAGTTGATGAATCTTGGTTTTATTGATTTTGAAGGTTAGCCAGTTCTTCAAATGCAGCATGTTAGCTCAATATACTACGAGGATCCAAAAGACGAAGTAAGAAAACCCGTCATATCAACGCAATCACTAAACAGACAATCCTCACTTAGCAACCACAGTTGGAATGGCAAGTTCCTTGCTAGGCAACTGGTGTTGAGTGAGACATCGCATGATGGCTAGCTTCTCCATTGACTCTGCTTGTTGAAAGCTAGCTGTGAAGATCATAAAGGCCCCCTCGGTTGCAAAATGCCTGATCCATAAACATTGGGATGTTCCGATCAAGTTACTTTTTCAGCACATCGTAATTTTCAACGGTTGCTAAACAGGGCAGTCATTAAGTTTAGAACTGTCTGTAATTTCTTTCATTGTATTCCTTGCTAGAAACATATGTGAATTTCATTTAGAGTAGAAGATAGACTGTACACTTTCTCTCTCTCCCCCTCTCCCTCTCTCTCTTTCCTTCTCCCTTTCTCTCTCTCCCTCCCCCCCCTCTCTCCCTCCCCCCCTCTCTCTGACTCTCCCCTCTCTCTCTCTCTCTGTCTCTCTGACTCTCCCTCTCTCCCTCCCTCCTTCCCTCTCCCTCTCCCTCTCTCTCTCTCTCTCTCTCTCTCTCTCACACACACACACACACACAGGGAGGGAGAGAGGGAGAGAGAGAGAGAGACAGAGACAGACACACAGAGAGAGAGAGAGAGAGAATGGTTATCCCTTAATCAGAGGTGGTATTCAGCAGGTCCTGGCCCGATCTGGAGAACTGGTAGTGGAAATTTCAAGTAGTTCAGAAAACTGGCAAATACCACCTCTGGCCAGCCCCGCCCTCTTCTAACCTCTGCCTGCTGAGTCCCAGCTGATCGGGAGGGAATGGGGATTTTGCATTATCCTTCCCCTGTCACCCCCACCAAGCCACCCCACAGAACCGGTAGTAAAAAAAATTCAATCCCACCACTGCCCTTAATGCTAGGTAAAGCTGAAAAAACTAGACTTATGGGCTTGATTTCAGGAAAAAATATTTGCCAAAGTACTTCTAAGAAAACTGTACGAAATTGCAAACTTCAGAACAAAAAAAAAATAATCCTTCATATTTTAATAGGAACTAGCTATACCCGGCCACGCGTTGCTGTGGCCCAGTCTGATTAAATGGCCAACCAATCTGTGTGTAGATCTACACTCTGCACCTTTTCCATTTCCATCATATCCTTCTGAAGGTATGGTGACCAGAAATGTACACAATACTCCAGATGGAGCCTCACCATAGATTTATAAAGAGGCAAAATGACACTTGCTGACTTATTTTCTATACCCTTCCTAATGAGAAGTAGTAGTTTGTGAGATTACCTGCTTCCTACAAACTATTTTACATTTTTATTTATATAGATTGGGCAGCCTGAATTTGCTGATAGAAATATATGAAACCGAACAAACCTGCCAAAAGAAGAAAAGGAAACACCCAAATAGACCCTTCTTATCCTAGAACAGTGATGGCTAACCTTTTTTGGCTCGCATGCCAAAAGCAGGGGGAGCACAGGGGGGCGGACGTGCCACACCCATAATGCTATGTGCGCGACCCCCTGCTTTTGGCACACTTTTTTCGCCCTCCCCAGGCTCCAGAGGCTTTCTAGGTGCCTGGGGAGGGTGAAAACAGCCTCCCCTCCCCACCTCCAGAGGCTTCAGAAGCTTCCCTGAAGCCTCCAGAGGGCGAAAAACGGCCTCAAAAGAAGGCCTAAATCAGCTGGCCAGCGCACACATGCGCGCTGGAGCTGACAGGGCAACGCCTCGCATGCCCTCAGAAATGGTTCTGCGTGCCACCTGTGGCACCCGTGCCATAGATTCCCCATCACGAACCTCCTTTCGTTCAGAAGGCTTCTGCAGAATGAAAACCTAACCCTGAGGTTTTCTTGTCGGTTTCTTTTTTTTCCATAATCTCACCTACTTTGTTGTAAGAAACAGAGCGGAGGCCACTTGTAAATGAGAGCTCTAGAAAAGGGGGGAAAAACGTATAAAAAATAAAATAAAAGAGATCCTTGGCAAGATAGAAAAGAAGGAGCCTGCATTAGCCAAACATCTGTCCCAGCTGTATAAATACATGTAACCCACTGTCACCTCACTACACCCGCCAGCCCAGAGTTTCGGGCGACACCATCAAATCCTTTGCTGTCATTAGCTAATTCTACCGCCAATGTTAAGAAAAGGTTATGTCTTCCTGTCGTTTTCCTTCTTAAAACTTGGCCAGGGGTTTGTTACCATAATGGTTAATACAGGAAAATCCTGGCTACTCCCTGCCAGACCAGAAACTTGTCTGGATGGTAATAAAGTCCTGGCTGAAATAGTCGAATAAATCTTCTCTTAAGTTTCTCTCTCTCTCTCTCTCTCTCTCTCTCTCTCTCTCTCTCTCTCTCTCTTTCTTTCTTTCTTTCTTTCTTTCTTTCTTTCTTTCTTTCTTTCTTTCTTTCTTTCCTTCCTTCCTTCCTTCCTTTCTTCTTTCTTCCTTTCTTCTTTCTTTCTTTCTCTCTCCTTCCTTCCTTCTTTCCCTCCCTCCTTCCTGTTTTTCTTTCTCTCTTTTCCCTTTTTCTTTTCTCTCTCTCTCTTTGTCTGTCTCTGTCTTTCTGTCTCTTTCTCTTTTGTCCTTCTTTCCCCCCTCCCTCCCTCCCTGTTTTTCTTTCTTTCTTTTCATTCCTTTTTCTTTTTCCTTTCTCTCTCTTTTTCTATATATCTATCTCTCTCTGTCTTCCTGTCTTTTTTTCTTTCTATTTCCCTTTCACCCTTCCTTCCCTCCATCGCTCCATTCTTTCTTTCTTCCATACTTTCCTTCTGTATTTTCCTTCCTTTTTCCTTTGCCTTTCTCTTTCTTTTTCTTTCTCTCTTTCCTTCCTTCCTGTTTTTCTTTCTCTTTTCCTTCCTTTTTCTTTTTTCTTTCTATCTCACTCTTTTTATCTGTCTGTCTGTCTTTCTGTCTTCTTTCTTTCTTTTTCTTTCTCTCTCTCTCTTGCTTCCTTCCTTCTCTCTTTTCCTTCCTTTTACCTTTCTCTCTCTTTTTTTTCTTTCCTTGCTTCTTCTTTCTTTCCTTCCTTCTCTTTCTCTTTCTCTCTCTCTTTTGCTTCCTTCCTTCCATTCCTTCCTTCTCTCTTTTCCTTCCTTTTACCTTTCTCTCTCTCTTTTTTTTCTTTCCTTGCTTCTTCTTTCTTTCTTTCCTTCTCTTTCTCTTTCTCCCTCTCTTTTGCTTCCTTCCTTCCATTCCTTCCTTCTCTCTTTCCCTTCCTTTTACCTTTTTCTTTCTCTCTCTCTCCCTCCCTATCTTTTCTTCCTTCCTTCCTTCCTTTTTTTCTTTCCCCTCCTTCTTCCTGTTCCATTCCTTCTTTCTTTATCCCACACTGCCCCACTGCAGCCCCCTTTCTGAATCCAGCCGCGCCGAACCTGATACCGTCTCCTTCTCTGCCCTCCTGCCCTGCTGGAGAGCTGATCTCCATGTCTAGGAATGGAGTTGGACCACCAGCAGAGAGGACCCACGGCGGCCTCTTTGGCCTGGGGGGGAATTAGCTAAAGCCAACACTTTGAGCACAGTTGACATTTAAAGGAGAAAGTCCAGTGTTCAATTGCTATGGTGAATCGAAGGTCTGCAAGGGCATGTGTGTTTAAGTTTCCCATAATAATCTAAACATTATCTCAGAAGCCACCTTTCCTGTCTTAAACATGGGCCGTTGGCTATTTGGTTAGGCCCTTCCTCAGAAAAGGGAAAAAGAGAAACTAGTTGAAGCTGTTGTTATTGTTGTTTTCTTTTCAGGTACATTGTCCATCACCTTCTCTACCATAGTGGAAGAAAAGAGATACTGATTCACTGGAGGTCTGAAAATGTAGGTGACCCATTGGAATAATAGCATTGTTCTAAAGCTGCTTATCACAAGTCTTCTTACTGTTGCCAAAGAGGTGTCCTTGCTCCGGCTTTGGTTTTTCGAAAGCGTAAAGGAACAATGCATTTTCCTATAACAATGGAAGAAACACAATTGCTAACTATAACACGGTGTGTGTGTGTGTGTGTGTGGAATAGGGCACAATAAATAATGACTTTTTTGTATCAATTTATCTGAATTTTGTTAGCCTCCTATGAAACACCCCCAATTTTCTTGGCTTTTTCCAACAGAAATGTCTAGCTTTTTTGTTTTAATAATTTCCAGTGTTGTGTTATGTTTTTTTTACTGCAGTTAATACAAATCAGTATATAAGCTGTAGGTATTTCAAAGAGGTTTCATTTTGCACAATTGTAGGATGCTTTAGCATTTCTTCTGATAGAGATTCTCTCTCTCTCTCTCTCCCACATTAGTTAAGTAGATGCAAATCTGATTTCTTTCTTCTTCTTCTTCTTCTTCTTCTTCTTCTTCTTCTTCTTCTTCTTCTTCTTCTTCTTCTTCTTCTTCTTCTTCTTCTTCTTCTTAGTGTGGCCTATTTTGTGGGCGTGGCTTGGCAGTCATGTGACAGGGTGGGAGTGGCCACCTTTTAAAATGTGGTGAAACTCATTTAACAACGCTCTTGCTTAGCAACCAAAATTTTGGACTCAATTGTGATGATAAATTCTTTCTTTCTTTCTTTCTTTCTTTCTTTCTTTCTTTCTTTCTTTCTTTCTTTCTTTCTTTCTTTCTTTCTGTCTGTCTGTCTGTCTGTCTGTCTTTCTTTCTTTCTTTCTTTCTTTCTTTCTTTCTTTCTTTCTTTCTTTCTTTCTTTCTTTCTTTCCTTTCTTCTTCCCTTCCCTTTCCTTTCCTTTCCTTCCCGTTGGGTCACTGGCAGCGGCGGGCCAAATTTACTTCCAGGTACGCTGGTGGAACCCCCTCTCACCGGTTCTCTAAATTTCACCAACCGGCTCTCGCAAGTAGGTGCGAGCCTGCAGAAACCCACCACTGGGGCTGCCGTGACTTGTCCCAGCTTCTGCCAACCTAGCACTTCGAAAGCATGTAAAAAAAATGCAAGTAGAAAAATAAGAACCATTTTTGGTGGGAAAGTAATAGCGTTCTGTGCACCTTCGGCATTTAGTCATGCTGGCCACATGACCGCGGAGACGTCTTCCAGCAGCGCTGGCTCTTCGGCTTTGAAATGGAGATGAGCACCGCCCCCCCCAGAGTTGGCAACAATTAGCACATATGTGCGAGCGGCACCTTTACCTTTACCTGGATTCAGACGTGAAAAGGTTCTTCCATCTGAGCAGATGTGTCAGTGCAGCATCTACTGCAAGTTCTTAAACCGGGCATATTATATTCTTCAAAAAAGGAAAAAAAACAGATCCAGGAAACTATAGACCCATCAGCCTGACCTCAATACCAGGAAAGATTCTGGAAAAGATAATTAAACAACAAATAAGTGAACACCTAGAAGCAAACAAAGTAATAGCCAAAAGCCAACATGGGTTTGTCAAAAACAGATCATGCCAGACGAATCTAATTGCATTCTTTGACAAAGTAACAAAATCAGTGGACCAGAGGAATGCTGTTGATATAATTTACCTGGACTTCAGTAAGGCATTTGATAAAGTAGACCATAACCTACTATTAGATAAAGTAGAAAATTGTGGGTTAGACAGCACCACCACCTAATGGATTCGTAACTGGCTGACCAACCGCACTCAACGTGTAGTCCTCAATGGAACTGCATCTACATGGAAGGAAGTATGCAGTGGAGTCCCCCAAGGCTCTGTTTTAGGCCCAGTACTCTTTAACATCTTCATCAACGATTTGGATGAGGGGATAAATGGGGAACTCATCAAATTCGCAGACGACACCAAGCTGGCAGGAATAGCCAACACTCCAGAAGATAGGCTTAAGATACAGAAGGATCTAGACAAACTTGAACATTGGGCACTGTCTAATAAAATGAAATTCAATTGTGAAAAAAGTAAGGTCCTACATATAGGCAAGAAAAACCAAATGCACAAGTACAGTATAGGTGGTACCTTGCTCAATAGTAGCAACTGTGAGAGGGATCTCGGAATCCTAGTGGACAACCATTTAAATATGAGCCAGCAGTGTGCAGCAGCTGCCAAAAAAGCCAACACAGTTCTAGGCTGCATCAACAGAGGGATAGAATCTAGATCGCGTGAAGTGTTAATGCCACTGTATAGTGCCTTGGTAAGGCCACACTTGGAATACTGCATACAGTTTTGGTCGCCACGATGTAGAAAAGACGTGGAGACTCTGGAAAGAGTGCAAAGAAGAGCAACCAAGATGATTAGAGGACTGGAGACTAAGACATATGAAGAACGGCTGCAGGAACTGGGTATGTCTAGTTTGATGAAGAGAAGGACCAGGGGAGACATGATAGCAGTGTTCCGATATCTCAGAGGGTGCCACAAAGAAGAGGGAGTCAAACTTTTCTCCAAGACACCTGGGGGCAGGACAAGGAGCAATGGGTGGAAACTAACCAAGGAGAGAAGCAACTTAGAACTAAGGAGAAATTTCCTAACAGTAAGAACAATTAACCTCTGGAACAGCTTGCCTCCAGCAGTTGTGAATGCCCCAACCCTGGAAGTCTTTAAAAAGATGTTAGACAGCCATTTGTCTGAAATGGTATAAGATTCCTGCCCATGCAGGGGGTTGGACTAGAAGACCTACAAGGTCCCTTCCAACTCTGCTATTGTATTGTATTGTATATTCTTGCCCCTGGGTTGCTGTCTCACTCATTCACGCGCACACATAATGGAGGTTTGGTGGGTTTATTCATATTCCCCCACAATTCCCCTCACCCCAAACCCAGAACTGTCCCAATGAAGTCGACACCAAGCTGACGACACCAAGCTGGCAGGAATAGCCAACACTCCAGAAGATAGGCTTAAGATACAGAAGGATCTTGACAAACTTGAACATTGGGCACTATCTAATAAAATGAAATTCAATTGTGAAAAAAGTAAGGTTCTACATTTAGGCAAGAAAAACAAAATGCACAAGTACAGTATAGGTGGTACCTTGCTCAATAGTAGCAACTGTGAGAGGGATGTAGGAATCCTAGTGGACAACCATTTAAATAGGAGCCAGCCGTGTGCAGCAGCTGCCAAAAAAGCCAACACAGTTCTAGGCTGCATAAACAGAGGGATAGAATCTAGATGACGTGAAGTGTTAATGCCACTGTATAGTGCCTTGGTAAGGCCACACTTGGAATACTGCATACAGTTTTGGTCGCCACGATGTAGAAAAGACGTGGAGACTCTGGAAAGAGTGCAGAGAAGAGCAACCAAGATGATTAGGGGACTGGAGACTAAGACATATGAAGAACGGTTGCAGGAGCTGGGTATGTCTAGTTTGATGAAGAGAAGGACCAGGGGAGACATGATAGCAGTGTTCCGATATCTCAGAGGGTGCCACAAAGAAGAGGGAGTCAAACTATTCACCAAGGCACCTGGGGGCAGGACAAGAAGCAATGGGTGGAAACTAATCAAGGAGAGAAGCAACTTAGAACTAAGGAGAAATTTCCTGACAGTTAGAACAATTAACCTCTGGAACAGCTTGCCTCCAGAAGTTGTGAATGCCCCAACCCTGGAAGTCTTTAAAAAGATGTTAGATAGCCATTTGTCTGAAATGGTATAAGGTTCCTGCCCACGCAGGGGGTTGGACTAGAAGACCTACAAGGTCCCTTCCAACTCTGCTATTGTATTGTATTGTAAGTCCAGCCAAAAGCAGACCAAGGCTAGTCCACCGAGCAATGCCCAAATGAGTCCACGAGACCCTTGAAGGTTTCCCAAGCCAGACAAATCCGCCAGGCAAAATTAAATGCACAAAACAATAGGCTTCAGGAGGCACCAAATGTCCAGAGTTCAGATGGCGAAATCCCAAAGTCCAGGCATGGTGTCAAATCCAAAATAAGGCAGGAATCACAACGACTAGGAAACACACAGCTAGAAAATGAACACCCAGCATTGCCTCCATCCGTCTGCTGTGCTAAACAGCCAACTTCTGGTGCAATCCATCAAGAGGGGCGAGGCTGCCTCCTCATGGGTATCTAACCATCTTCTCATCTGTCCTGAATATTCTCCCCCAACCCCCTCTGTTTTACCTGTATTAGATGACTTAAGCTTCTACTATTACAAGAGAAGTAGAAAAGCATTTCTCCACCCACTTTTGTCTGTATCAAGCATAGGTTTAGAAATGTCTATCATGCTTTCCTTCCATTCAGTTCTCCTAAACCAGGGGTCTGCAAAGTCGGCTCTTTTAAGACTGGTGGACTTCAACTCCCAGAATTCCCCAGCCAGCTATGCTGGCTGGGGACTCTGGGAGTTGAAGTCCACCAGTCTTAAAAGAGCCGACTTTGCAGACCCCTGTCCTAAACTAAGCCAGGTTCCCAGAACGGAGCGATTCCAGTGGCTTGACCATTTTCATGGTCCTTTTTCTGTCCACTTCCAGCTCCAAGTAATTTTTGTCACTGTGGTGTCCTGTGTGGGTCCTGCAGTGTGATCACCTTTCGTGTCAGGGGTGCGGTGGTGGGATACAATACAATAATACAATACAAGAGCAGAGTTGGAAGGCACCTTGGAGGTCATCTAGTCCAAACCCCTGCTCTAGCAGGAAACCTTATACCGTTTCAGACAAATGGCTATCCAACATCCTCTTAAAGACTTCCAGTGTTGGGGCATTCACAACTTCTGGAGGCAACTTCTGTTCCACTGACTCATTGCTCTAACTGTCAGGAAATTTCTCCTCAGTTCTAAGTTGCTTCTCTCCTGGATTAGTTTCCACCCATTGCTTCTTGTTCCCTCAGGTGCTTTAGAGAATAGCTTGACTCCCTCTTCTTTGTGGCAGCCCCTCAAATATCGGAACACTACTATCATGTCACCCCTAGTGACCATTCGAAGTTGCACACACACTGAAAAAAATACGTATGACCATTTCTCACACTTATGACCATTGCAGCATGCCTATGGCCATGTGCTTTACATTCAGATGTTTGACAATTGTCATATTTAAGATGGCTACAGTGTCCCCAGGTCACGTGGTCATCTTTTGCGACCTTCTGATAAAGTCAATGGGGAAGTCAGATTCACTTATATTTTTATTTTTATATTTTTATTTATTTATTATTTATTTATAAACCGCCTCCTCTCCCCAAAGGGACTCGGAGCAGTGCACAGGGAAATTAAAAAACCAATATTGAATACATGAATAGATAAATAGATAAAATACAAATTAAACAAAATTATCCCTGCGCTAAAATCCCCTGTATTAAAATTACGCTAAAACCCCCTAAAACCCTATTAAAAGACGGAAGACTAACCTAGGCCGGCCAAGCAGAAGAAGTGTGTTTTCAGTTTTTGACGGAAGGAGCGGAGGTCCGTAGTTGTTCTAATTTCGGGGGGAAGGTCGTTCCAGAGGGCTGGGCCCGCCACAGAGAAGGCCCTTCCCCTGGGCATCGCCCGCTGGCATAGCCTAGTGGACGGCACCCAGAGAAGTCCCTCTCTGTGGGAGTGAATTGGCCGCAGGGATGTATGGGGCAGGATCCGATCCCGCAGATAACTAGGTCCCGTGCCATGGAGCGCTTTAAAGATGATAACTAACACCTTGAAGCGCACCCGAAAGACGACAGGCAGCCAATGCAGCTCGCACAAGAGCGGTGTTATGTGGGTAAACCTAGAGGTTCCCATTATTGCTCGCGCGGCTGCATTCTGGAGAAGCTGAAGTCTTCGGGTGCATCTCAAGGGGAGCCCCATGTAGAGAGAATTGCAGTAGTCCAGTCGGGATGTCACGAGGGCGTGAGTGACTGTGCAAAGGGCATCCCGATCCAATAGGGGACGCAACTTAACCATGTTAGTAATTTAATGACTGCAATGATTCCTTTAACAACTGTGGCAAAATGATCATAAAATGGGGCAAAACCCACTTAACAAATGTTCCACTTAGCAACAGAAATTTTGAGCTCAATTGTGGTCATAACGTGAGGACTACCTGTACTATTCTGAGCTCCAGAAGGAAAGGGGCGGTATAAAACCTACAAATAATCTCCTCCCAGGACGCCCACAGTGCTGTTTTGATTAATATTATTACATACATAATTAAACTTTTAAAATGTCGTAATTAATATTTCTTTGAAAAAACAACGCGTCCCTATTATTATATTTTAATGCTACCATATTGCTACTGTATAAAAGATGACATACTTTATACTATTGTACAAAAGAAATAACTATAATCATGAGAAAAATAAGTGTAATAAACTATGGAGGAAACAAATAATGAAAATGAAAGAAACTTTAAAAACAAACAACCACCCCCAAAGCCTTATCATTAAATGAAATGAAAAATTCTTGAATAATATGTAGCTACATAAAGAAGAAATATGCTGTATATTTATATAAGATTCCCCTCCTCTTAATAAAATGATATAACGTTGTTCAGTGTTGCTAGTATTCATTTTTTTAAACAATGAATTAAAGCTAGAACAGATGGATAAAGGCTTGGGAGTCCACCTATGGAAAAATTAACTTTTTTTTTTGGAACAAAAGTTTTTTATTGGTTTTACAATTTTATAATGTAGCGAAAGGGTAATTAGGGTTTATATTATACATTTTAGAGCTTCCATACCAGAGATGGTGACTGCAATCGGGATCTCATACAATATCGTGTTAAACAAATTGTGTTAAAAGATATATACATTTAGCACATTTTTTTAAAAAATTCATTCAATCTTTAGTTTTACATTTTCATCCTTTTCAAGAATTACAATAATTCAAAGTTAATTATTTTTGAGATCTGAGCCTTTTTGCTATCGCGCCTTCTTTCTCCCTCCCCTCAGAGGGCGGGACCGTGGCTCCTCCTGTTCTTTCTTCTTCATCGCCCAGGATTGAGGAATGTTTTTTTAAGAAAGGCCTCGGCCTCTGCAATTGTTTTAATTCTAATTCTGCCTCCCTCCCAGAATACCAACATTCCTTCAGGCATTCACCATTTAAACCAGATTCCATTTTTATATAACTTTTTAGACACGAAGGAAAATTTCCTTCTCGCTTCTCTAATCTTTTTTGGAATTTGTTTCAATAGGGCCATATCTTTTTGCTCATATTTTAACGTTGTTCAGTGTTGCTAGTATTCATTTTTTAAACAATGGATTAAAGCTAGAACAGATGGATAAAGGCTTGGGAGTCCACCTATGGAAAAATTAACTTTTTCTGCAGGGTTGATTCCTTATCCACCCAGGTCACTGGTGCCAAAACATTTCCATGTGGCTCATGCTGATGACACTGGTCGAATTAAGAAGAGAACATAATCCAAAAATCCAAATATAGCATGGATAACATCTCCCCTGTTCGCCCCCCCCCTCCTTCTCTTGTCACAAAGTTAAAACAGAAACCAAAGACCACAATCCACATGAAGCAGGTGTGTCCAATTCTGGCAATTTTAAGACTTTGCTCCCAGAATTCATGCCTGGCAAGGGAATTTTGGGAGTTGAAGTCCACAAGGTTTAGGTTAGGTTTAGGTTTATTGGCTTTTTATACCACCCTACTCCCAAAGGACTCAGGGCGGTGTACAGCCAAAATAAAAAACAAATATATAAAAGTTAGAAAAAGCTATTAAAAAGCATAATTAAAAAACATCATTAAAACTTCATTAAAATATTGGCCAAAACATGAAAAAAACCCAAACTAACCCTAATTAAAATAATAAAAAATTAAATTTAAAGTCTTAAAGTTACCAAGGTTGGTCACTTATGATGTAAAGGTAATATTGGGCAGTGGTGAAATTCAATTTTTTTTTACTACTGGTTCTGTGGGCATGGCTTGATAGGCATGGCAGGGGAAGGATACTGCAAAATGTCCATTCCCACCCCATTCCAGGGGAAGGTTACAGCCAAATCACCATTCCATCCCCACTCCTGGGGGAAGGATATTGCAAAATCTCCATTCCCATGGTATTTGCTGGTTCTCCAAACTACTCGAAATTTCTGCTACCGGTTCTCCAGAACCTGCTGAATTTCACCCCTGCAATTGGGGCAGGTGTGTGTTTATTCTAAAGGTATAACCCTTGCCCAGCTGAGTCTGACTCTTGGGGTGGAGGAATGGTCATTTTTGTTTCTTAGCTAAGACAGCCAGCATGGTCTGAAGACAATTCTGTGGTTATAGGGCCAGCACAGAACACTGTTAGTTTCCCACTGAAGTGGTACCTATTTATCTAGTCACATTTGCATCCTTTCAAACTGCTAGGTGGACAGGAGCTGGAGCAAGTAATGGGAGCTCACACTATCCTGCAGCGCTCGGGTCTCAAACTAGGTCTGTCAGCTATCCACATGACCAGCTCAGCATCCTTAACCTCTGAGCCCTCAATGAATATCAGAGGGACAGTTGATGGTAGCTGCTTAAACAAAGTGATCAATCTATATAAATAAAAATGTAATAAGAGTTTGTTCAAAACCACTAATCTCAGAAAGTACTGCACTGATCGCCACCAAATTTTCACACAATGTTGTTAAGAAAGGGAGTAACAATCATATGTACATTTTGTGTGGCTGGCAAATGTGTGTCATGTGCAAGCAGCACAAATGTAAAAGGTACACACTTCTCAGGTTTTCACCTCCCTGTAGCTCCTCCCATGCACACACCCCTCACATTTCCAACGGTCATTTCCTCAGCAACCGAATAAGCCTCCAAAGTTCCACACTGTATGGAGGCCTACTAGACCCAAAACAAGGCACAGAGGATAGCACACTCCCAGGTGGTCCATAGAGGGATAGAGAGAGAGACGGAGAAATACAGTAGGTAGGTAGGTAGGTAGAGGGATAGAGAGAGAGAGAGGGAGAAATACAGTAGGTAGGTAGGTAGGTAGGTAGGTAGGTAGGTAGGTAGGTAGGTAGGTAGGTAGGTAGGTAGGTAGGTAGGTAGAGGGAGAGAGGAAGAAATACAGTAGGTAGGTAGGTTGGGGGTTATACGGTGGTTGTGTGTACGTGTTTGTGTGTGCAGGTGTAGAGCTACACACAGATTGGTTGGCTATTTAACCAGACTGGGCCACAGCACCGCGTGGCTGGGAACGGCTAGTAGATTTAATATTCTCACTTTGGGCTGCCACTAGCTCTCCCTGACCTTCAGCAGAGGATTTCCCATCACCCCCAAATCCTTGAAATCGAGGAGATCCATGATTAAACCTGACATTTGACGTACAGGAAGTGGAGGAGGAATAAATTCTCAAGCACACCCCATTCATTCTTCAAAATTGCTTCTAACAAAGGATGTTTTTAGCTAAGCCAAAGGAAGATGACCCCTAATCGTTTCAATAGAGGAGAGCATTGATAGGGTTGCACTGTGGTGCTCTTGCTGCTCTCTGAGCTTGGTGGTTTTCTTGTAGACGTTTCATTATGAAACTGGGTAACATCATCACTGCTAAAGGGGGTAAGGTTTGCTCTAATTTTTATATACTAGTGGCTTGTCCGGTCATTGTTGGATGGAGTTTTTCTTAGTAGATCCTTGAATGAGCTGTTGTTTCCTGTTAATTGTTTGTCTGAGTTGGTAATTCTTTGAGTAGAGTATTGTTAACTTCTTGATTTGTTGGCCTTGTGTTAATCTTGGTGTTAGTCTCTGCTTATCTAGGTGTTGATTGCTGGTGAGAAAATGTTTTGGCCTTTTTGATTGTCTCTTTTGAATCTCCTCCTTCTTGACCTGTGAGTTGTTCAAGAAATGTGTCTAAAACTAGAAATCCAGATAGATAGATGGATAGATGGATGGATGGATGGATGGATGGATGGATGGATGGATGGATAGATAGATAGATAGATATAGACGATAAATAATAAAGAGAGAGAGAGAGATGATAGAAAGAGAGAGAGAGAGAGAGAGAGAGACAGACAGACAGACCGAGACAGATAGACGATAAATAATAAAGAGAAAGAGAGATGCTAGAAAGAAAGAAAGAAAGAAAGAAAGAAAGAAAGAAAGAAAGAAAGAGAGAGAGAGAGAGAGAGAGAGAGACAGAGAGAGACAGAGAGAGACAGAGACAGACAGACAGACAGACAGACAAACTGACCGAGACAGATAGATGATAATAAAGAGAGGGTAATGTTAGAAAAAAGAAAGACAGATAGAAAAATAAATAATAAAGAGATGATAGATAGAAAGAAAGGCAGATAGATAGATAGACAGATATACAGACAGACAGATGATAGATAATGAAGAGAGAGAAATGATATAAATAAAGATAGACAGACATAAATAATAAAGAGAGAGAGATGATAGAAAGAAAGAAAGAAAGAAAGAAAGAAAGAAAGAAAGAAAGAAAGAGAAGGAGAGAGAGAGAGACAGACAGACAGACCGAGACAGATAGGCAATAAATAATAAAGAGAAAGAGAGATGCTAGAAAGAAAGAAAGAAAGAAAGAAAGAAAGAAAGAAAGAAAGAAAGAAAGAAAGAAAGAGAGAGAGAGAGAGAGAGAGAGAGAGAGACAGAGAGAGACAGAGAGAGACAGAGACAGACAGACAGACAGACAGACAAACTGACCGAGACAGATAGATGATAATAAAGAGAGGGTAATGTTAGAAAAAAGAAAGACAGATAGAAAAATAAATAATAAAGAGATGATAGATAGAAAGAAAGGCAGATAGATAGATAGACAGATATACAGACAGACAGATGATAGATAATGAAGAGAGAGAGAAATGATATAAATAAAGATAGACAGACAAATAAATAATAAAGAGAGAGAGATGATAGAAAGAAAGAAAGAAAGAAAGAAAGAAAGAAAGAAAGAAAGAAAGAAAGAAAGAAAGAAAGAAAAAGAGAGAGAGACAGAGAGAGAGAGACAGACAGACAGACAAACCGACCGAGACAGATAGATGATAGATAATAAAGAGAGGGTAATGTTAGAAAAAAGAAAGACAGATAGACAGATAAATAATAAAGAGATGATAGAAAGAAAGACAGATAGATAGACAGATATACAGACAGATGATAGATAATGAAGAGAGAGAAATGATATAAATAAAGATAGACAGACATAAATAATAAAGAGAGAGAGATGATAGAAAGAAAGAAAGAAAGAAAGAAAGAAAGAAAGAAAGAAAGAAAGAAAGAAAGAAAAAGAGAGAGAGACAGAGAGAGAGAGACAGACAGACAGACAAACCGACCGAGACAGATAGATGATACATAATAAAGAGAGGGTAATGTTAGAAAAAAGAAAGACAGATAGACAGATAAATAATAAAGAGATGATAGAAAGAAAGACAGATAGATAGACAGATATACAGACAGATGATAGATAATGAAGAGAGAGAAATGATATAAATAAAGATAGACAGACAGATAAATAATAAAGAGAGAGAGATGATAGAAAGAAAGAAAGAAAGAAAGAAAGAAAGAAAGAAAGAGAGAGAGAGACAGAGAGAGAGAGACAGACAGACAGACAAACCGACCGAGACAGATAGATGATAGATAATAAAGAGAGGGTAATGTTAGAAAAAAGAAAGACAGATAGACAGATAAATAATAAAGAGATGATAGAAAGAAAGACAGATAGATAGACAGATATACAGACAGATGATAGATAATGAAGAGAGAGAAATGATATAAATAAAGATAGACAGACAGATAAATAATAAAGAGAGAGAGATGATAGAAAGAAAGAAAGAAAGAAAGAAAGAAAGAAAGAAAGAAAAAGAGAGAGAGACAGAGAGAGAGAGACAGACAGACAGACAAACCGACCGAGACAGATAGATGATAGATAATAAAGAGAGGGTAATGTTAGAAAAAAGAAAGACAGATAGACAGATAAATAATAAAGAGATGATAGAAAGAAAGACAGATAGATAGACAGATATACAGACAGATGATAGATAATGAAGAGAGAGAAATGATATAAAGAAAGATAGACAGACAGATAAATAATAAAGAGAGAGAGATGATAGAAAGAAAGAAAGAAAGAAAGAAAGAAAGAAAGAAAGAAAGATAGATAGATAGATAGATAGATAGATAGATAGATAGATAGATAGATAGATAGATAGATAGAAAGATAGAAAGATAGAAAGATAGACAGACAGACAGATTTTTTAAAGTGAAAGTCATATTTACATTCATACATTTACCTACAGCTTAGATGTCTAACTTTTAATGCATCTTTTGCACAGGTCTGCCTATGAAACTTTTAAGATGTGTGCATGACACCTGCTGGATTCTGGGAGATGAAGTCCCAGAAGCATTGGATGGTGGCTGCCCAGGGGAAAATGAACTGTCCCACTGATTCTGTGGGAAAAGAGTGGGTGGTATCGGAGCCAATGCCAGACCAGATAGAGTCAAGTAGCTTATCCCTTGAGCTGTCATAACCCATGTCCAACTTCCCCACCCTCACCCCCATCTTCAGTTTGAAAAGCAAGCAAGCAAACCTCCTTGCTACCTTACATCGGTGGCCTTTTCCTGACCTCTTCAAGCCCATCCAATTCCCCCCCTTTTTTTTGCAGCTGTTATCCACCTAGGAGTTGGCCCGATTCCTGAGAGGTAAATCATGTCAAGGCATCTCCCCCTTAATTAGAAAAGTGAGCCTCTGATTTGCTGCCAACATTTCAATTTGGTCATCCAACCCTCCCTCGCACCAGCTCTGCAATGTGTCTTGTAGAGAAAGGGGGGACTCCCTGGAGCCATGTCAAGAGAGCTTGACGGGAATGGAAGGACGGCGATGTACATTTCGGAGGGTACAAAACAGTGTACAAAACAGAGTCAATTGGGCTTCCTGACCCCCAGAAGGGGAGTTCCCTGCTCCCTTAAATCCCACCGTGCCAGGAGTGAGGACGGGAGAGGGCCGCGAAACCGAGAGGGTGGGTGTGCACTTTTACAAGTGTCTTGCTCGGACAGGGTAGTTTATTGGATAACACCTGGAATGTATTAGATTTGGGATATAGAGTCAAGTCTTCCCTGCCTGCAGGCAGCTGTAGTATAAATAGAGGCATAGGGTTTGTTTTGACTACTTTAAATTGTGCAGGTTTCATGCCCTGAGAATTGGGAGTTCGGAGCTGCTGTTAACGTAATAACCATCCTCCCCCCACCCCACATACCGCCCAGTTCTTTGCACCATCGGGAATCTGCACTTCGTTCTCTGTGGCCTTCCTTTGTTTGACTCTTTCTCCTCTTTCCCTTCTGTTTAGCGCAAGCTTCTTCTTTTTGGGGGCATCAAGAAAAAGGGGGCCGAGTGGGTGGGAACAAAAGTTAGGCATCAAAGAGGGAAGGGGGGGGGGAGAGAAAGAAGGCCCCAGCCTTTGTAGGCAACTCCTTTTGGCTTCCCGTAATGAGGAAGGAAAATGTGAGCAAACAGAAGAAGATGTATGGCAGGACAAGGTTAGGGAAATCGGGGTGGGATTTAGCAGACATAGCCGTAGATCAGAGGTGGGATTCAGCGGGTTCTGACCAGTTCTGGAGAACTGGTAGCAGAGGTTTTCAGTAGTTTGGAGAACCAGCAAATACCGCCTCTGGCTGGCCCTGCCCCCATTCTTTCTCTGCCACCCGGGTCCCAGCTGATTGGGAGGAAATAATAATAATAATAATAATAATAATAATAATAATAATAATAATAATAATAATAATAATAATAATAATAATAATAATAATAATAATAATAATAATAATAATAATAATAATAATAATAATAATATTTATTTTATATACCGTGTCCTCTCCCCAGGGGGACTCGGAGCGGTGCACAGGGAAAAATTAAAACACTATAAAATATACATACAAAAATAAATGCAATAGAATAAAAACGAATTAAATTTGATTGTCCCTGCACTAAAATCCCCATATTAAAACTAGCATTCCCTAACGCCCTAAAGGTAGAGACTAACCTAGGCCAGCCAAGCAGAAAAAGTATGTTTTTAATTTTTGACGGAAGGAGCGGAGGTCCGTGGTTGTTCTAATGTCGGGGGGAAGGTCGTTCCAGAGGGCAGGGCCCGCCACAGAGAAGGCCCTTCCCCTGGGCGTCGCCTGCTGACAAAGTCTAGTGGACGGCACCAGGAGAAGTCCCTCTCTGTGGGAGCGAATCGGCCGTGAGGATGTATGGGGCAGGATCCGATCCCGCAGATAGCTAGGTCCCGTGCCATAGAGCGCTTTAAAGATGACAACTAGCAACTAACTGACAACTAACAAATGGGGATTTTGCAGTATCCTTCCCCTGGAGTGGAGAGGGAATGGAGATTTTACAGTATCCTTTCCCTGGAGTGGGGAGGGAAGGGAGATTTTGCAGTAACCTTCCTCTGGAGTGGGGAGGGAGTAGAGATTTTACAGTATCCTTTCCCTGGAGTGGGGAGGGAATGGAGATTTTACAGTATCCTTCCCCTTGAGTGGGGAGGGAAGGGAGATTTTGCAGTATCTTTCCCCTGGGGTTGGGAGGGAATGGAGATTTTGCAGTAACCTTCCTCTGGAGTGGTGAGGGAGTAGAGATTTTACAGTATCTTTTCCCTGGAGTGGGGAGGGAAGGGAGATTTTACAGTATCCTTCCCCTGGAATGGGGAGGGAAGGGAGATTTTGCAGTATCCTTCCCCTGGAGTGGGGAGGGAATGGAGATTTTACAGTATCCTTCCCCTGGAATGGGGAGGGAATGGAGATTTTGCAGTATCCTTCCCCTTGAGTGGGAAGGGAATGGAGATTTTACAGTATCCTTCCCCTTGAGTGGGAAGGGAATGGGGATTTTATAGTCTCCTTCCCCTGCCACAACCACCAAGCCACACCCACAGAACCAGTAGTAAAAAAAATGTTAATCCCTCTACTGCCATAGACATATCTCCCCATTCTCTTCTCGTATCTCCCCGAATTCCTGGAGTGGCTGGCTAGAGTCATAGAACACATTAGTATATAACACATTGCTTTCAGAATTTGCAGCAGCAATCCCATCCAGAAGATAACTGGTTCAGAGGAGAGAATAGTTTCAGTTTCATTTCAGAGCAGCAGACTAGTTTAGAATTCGGCACAGACTCGGAGCTATAGTACAGAACAGTTTTGCTAAGCCACACCAAGGCTCCTTGCTGTTGCCCACACGGCAAATTCTGTTACAGTTTCCAAACAGCCCTCATTGGCTGACCCAGTTGCCATGTCTCTTCATTGGCTGACCTTGTTACCATGTCTCTGCCCTGTCATGAACCCTCATACACTTTGGCAATAACGTCATTACATTTGGTGGCTTCTAAGTGATGGGCCTTCTTTGCTGTGATACCTGCATTACGAATTCTTCTGCGATGAACTGTAGTCTGGATTCCCAGAAAGGAGGGGGTACATTGCAGAGGATCAAGCAAGAGTTTGTGTGAAAGAAAGAAGGTGAAGACAGCTCCTCCCTAATAACCCTCAGAGAATATCTCAGAGATGAGGTTGGACTCACCATTCCTGAGCATTTGAAGGTCACTCAAGATCCCCAAGGGTCAGGTGAACTCAGAAGGTTGCTCCATTGTTATTAACAACTCTCCATCTATGGTTTTCTTTTCTTTTTTTTTAGCTGTTACAGTTTTTTAGTGCTTTAATATTGTAATGTTATATAGTTTATGGTTGTACAGCTTTAGAATTTTAAATGTTTTTCATATTATAAAACTAAAATTATCAGTTTTAATAGTTATTATATAATGATTTCAGCTAACGATTGCTTTACTTTTTTTTAATTATTGGACTGTTGCACTCTGCTCACTTTCCACGAGATGGGTGGCTGTATAAATTTGAATAATAAAGCAAATAATAAATAAATAATGACCCAGCAGACGCTTCTGTACAACTTATGGTCATCTCAAGCATGGTGGGGGTGGGGTGGGATCAGGGGATTCAGCCAGTTCAAATGTAAGCTTAAGATTTCCACAAGAATCTGAACTACTAACAGTTAAAGGGAGATTAGCGGGAGTTAAAGAAAGGAATTCAAGGTGGGCGGGACTTAGCTCTCTTGTGGACGTGAAGGGACTCATGACTTGTTTGACACCCCCCGCCTCAGGCTCAGCCTGGTCATCTCTTACATGTGCTTGGTAACTTATGTCTTTGTACGTTTGTGTGGAAAAGGGTGGATTACTTTGACTTTGACTTTTATTAAATTTATATACCGCTCCCTTTCCCAGAAGGGACTCGGGGCAGTGCACAGGAATTTTAAAAAACATATATAAACATAACAATATACAAAATTTAAAAACCAGATTAAATTAGTATCCCTGTGCTAAAAAATTTAAATAAGTTAAAACTGTATCCCTAAAAACCAATTAATTTAGCTGCAGACTATAGGCTAGGTGGTGTGGGCTAGGCCAGGCCGGCCTGTTGGAAAAAATAAGTTTTAAGTTTCTGGCGGAAGGAACAGAGGTCCGTGGTCGTTCTAAGTTTGGGGGGTAGGTCGTTCCAGAGGGTTGGGCCCACCACAGAGAAGGCCCTTCTTCTGGGCGTCGCCCGCTGGCATTGCCTGGTGGACGGCACCCGGAGAAGTCCCTCTCTGTGGGAGCGAATTGGCCGAAGGGATGTATGGGGTAGGATGCGATCCCGTAGATAACTAGGTCCCGTGCCATGGAGCGCTTTAAAGATAATAATAATAATAATAATAATTTATTACTTATAAACCGCACCCTCTCCCCACAGGGACTCGGGGCGGTGCACAGGAGGAATAAGAACAATAACTATATACATATTTCATTAAAAATACATTAAATTAAGTGACCTGTGCTAAAATACCCGTTAAAACTATCTAACTAGAGATCCCCAATAAATCCTAAAGACAGAGGAGTAGCTATCCCAGGCCGGCAAGGCAGAAAAAGTGTGTTTTCAATTTAAGACGGAAGGAGCGGAGGTCCGTGGTGGTCCTAATATCAGGGGGGAGGTCGTTCCAGAGGGCTGGGCCCGCCACAGAGAGAGCCCTTCCCCTGGGTGTTGCCCGCTGACAAAGTCTAGTGGACGGCACCCGGAGAAGTCCCTCTCTGTGGGAGCGAATCGGTCGTGAGGATGTATGAGGCAGGATCCGATCCCGCAAGTAGCTAGGTCCCGAGCCATGGAGCGCTTTAAAGATGATAATTAATACCTTGAAGCGCACCCGGAAGACGACAGGCAGCCAGTGCAGCTCGCGCAAGAGCGGTGTTACATGGGTGTACCTTGTGGTACCCATAATTGCTCGCGCGGCTGCATTCTGGACTAGCTGAAGTCTCCGGGTGCACCTCAAGGGAAGCCCCATGTAGAGAGAGTTGCAATAGTCCAGTCGGGACGTCACGAGGGCATGAGTGACTGTGCGAAGGGCGTCCCGATCCAATAGGGGGCGCAATTGGCGTACCAGGAGAACCTGGCAAAATGCCCTCCTGGCCACGGCTGTCACCTGATCTTCCATTGACTGCCGGGTATCCAGGAGGACACCCAAATTGCGCGCCCCATCCACAGGGGCAAGATGTTCGCCCCCTATGGCCAGCGATGGAGTAAGCTGGTTGAACCGGGCCGCCGGAAACCACAGCCACTCGGTCTTGGTCGGGTTTAGCCTGAGTCCGTTACTTCCCATCCAGATGATGATCAACACCTTGAAGCGCACCCGAAAGGCCATAGGCAGCCAGTGCAGCTCGCGCAAGAGCGGTGTTACATGGGAGCATCTAGGAGCTCCCATAATTGCCCGCGCGGCCGTGTTCTGGACTAACTGCAGTCTTCGGGTGCACCTTAAGGGAAGCCCCATATAGAGAGCATTACAGTAGTCTATACGGGATGTCACGAGCGCATGAGTGACTGTGCGAAGGGCGTCCCGGTCCAATAAGGGCCGCAACTGATGAACCGGGCGAACCCGGTAGAACGCCCCCCTGGCCACGGCCGTCAAGTGATCTTCTAACGACAGCCTGGTATCCAGGAGGACGCCCAAGTTACGTGCCCTATCCACGGGGGCTAGATGTTGCCCCCAATGGCCAGTGATGGCATCAACTGGTTGTACCGGGACGCCCTCTGGTGCAAATCCATCTTGTTCATTTAGGGTCCAATTCACGGTACGGTGTCAACCTAAAAATGAGGTCATTCAGTAACCAAGTTAAATTTTCTAGTTGGCATCCTGAAGCTTTGATTGGTACACACAAAAATGCTAACTTGGACATTTTGTTGCCTGAGGTGTCGTAGGATATCGTGTTCACCCCAATCTTACAAACAGTACTTTAGGCCACTCGAATTATTTTGCCACCTGAGGCAGGAAGTCCCTTAGCTATTTCAATCATCTCCCTCCCCTAGGGAGTAAGACAACAGTAACAACCGCAGAAATCATTTTCTGCCTTTTCACAATGCTCCAAATTAGCAACCTGAGGTAGGAACATCACCCAAAAATCAGGCTTTGTCTCACTCAGCCCAAGGATTTACAAAGGGTTAAATGAGAGGGTATGTTTTACTAAGACAAAGTTTTGCACCTGCCAAATCTTAGGTATAAAATAAGCGTTGACTTACAACAATTCATGTAGTGACCGTTAGAGTTACAATAGGGATGTGGTGGCTCAGTGGCTAAGACGCTGAGCTTGTCGATCAGAAAGGTCGGGAGTTCAGTGGTTCAAATCCCTAGCTCTGCATATCGGAATGAGCCCCCGTTCCTTGTCCCAGCTTCTGCCAACTTAGCAGCTCAAAAACATGAAAAAATGCAGGTAGAAAAATAGGAACCACCTTTGGTGGGAAGGTGACAGCGTTCCGTGCGCCTTTGGCGTTTAGTCATGCTGGCCACATGACCACGGAGACGTCTTCGGACAGTGCTGGCTCTTCAGCTTTGAAACAAAGATGAGCACCGCCCTCTAGAGTCAGGAATGACTAGCACATATGTGCGAGGGGAGCTTTTACCTTTTACCTTTAGAGTTATAGTGGCAGTGAAAAAAGTGATTTGTAAACATTTTTCACACTTAACAACCATTTCAGCATCTCCATGGTCACCTGATCAACATTTGGACTCATATATATGACGGTTGCACTGTCTTGGGGTCGTGTAATCCCCTTTGAGATCTTCTGACCAGCAAAGTCCATGGGGAAGCAGGATTCACTTAAACACCATATTACTAACTTAACAATTGCACTATTCACTTAACAACGGTGGCAACAAAAGGCCTCAGAATGGGGCAAAACGCACTTAACAAATGTGTCCTTCACAATTTTGGACTCAATTGTGATCGTAAGTCAAGGACTCGCTGTCATCGTAATAACACCTTGGGTTTTGCTTGTGTGATGGCTGGTGACTGAATTTCGTAGATGCCTGAAAGTCGTTATGATGTTGAGGTTAAGGTAGTGAGATCTTACAAGTAAGGTGGTTTTTGTCTCCCACAGTGAGAATTGAACTTCAGTAGTCCAGAAAGCCTGAGCCTTCTAGTCGTGTTTGGGATCACTTGAGTTATCTGGGCTCTTAGCCAAAACATTCGCTCATCTCGTAATTAAGCAGTGGCAAGCAGCCAAGACTGTGTGCTGGATGACTGATTCCCGACTCTAGGGGGTGGTGCTCATCTCCATTTCAAAGCCGAAGAGCCAGTGCTGTCCGAAGATGTCTTTGTGGTCATGTGGCCGGCATGACTAAACACCGAAGGAGCACGGAACGCTGTTCCCTTCCCACCAAAAGTGGTCCCTATTTTTCTACTTACATTTTTATGTGTTTTCAAACTGCTAGGTAGGCAGAAGCTGGGACAAGTCATGGGAGCTCACTCCATTACATGGCGCTAGGGATTCGAACCGCTGAACCACCAACTTTTCTGATCGACAAGGTTAGTGTCTTAGCCACTGAGCCACCACGTCCCTCGTATGTATATATGTATGTAGTATGTATGTATGTATGTATCAGTGGTGGGTTTCAAATTTTTTTAGAACCTACTCTGTAGGTGTGGCCTATTTTGTGGGCGTGGCTTGGCAGTCCTGTGACAGGGTGGGAGTGGCCACCTTTTAAAATGTGGTGAAACTCATTTAACAACGCTCTTGCTTAGCAACCAAAATTTTGGACTCACTTGTGATGATAAATTCTTTCTTTCTTTCTTTCTTTCTTTCTTTCTTTCTTTCTTTCTTTCTTTCTTTCTTTCCTTCCTTCCTTCCTTTCCTTTCCTTCCTGTTGGGTCACTGGCAGCGGCGGGCCAGATTTACTTTCAGGTACGCCGGTGGAACCCCCTCTCACCGGTTCTCTAAATTTCACCAACCGGCTCTCGCGAGTAGGTGCGAGCCTGCAGAAACCCACCACTGGTATGTATGTATGTAAATCCCAAATTTATTATTTTTACAAGTAACCCAACACACCTTTTTCCTCCTATTTTCCCCACAACAACAAGCCTGTGAGGTGGCTTGGACTTGAGAAAGAAAAATCACCCAGCTGTCTTTCGTCGCTAAGGCAAGACTTGAATTCACACTCTCCCACTTTCTAGCTCGGAGCCTTAACCACTAGGCCAAACTTGCGTAGCGGTTGGAGAGCTTTGTTCCTCTCATTTTCCTCCTGGGAGAAATGTGAAATTAAATATAACAAAGAAAAAAGAGAGAGAGAGAGAGAGAGAGAGAGAGAGAGAGAGAGAGAGAGAGAGAGAGAGAGAGAGAGAGAGACGAAGTATAAAAATCATTTTTATTGGACTGTAGCCAATGAAAGAGTATCTACTTTGAAACTACAGCTCCAGCGCTATCTTTGGGACTATTCGCACATTTGACGCCTCTTACCAGTAGGCATTTGTGAGCACCTCAGATACTGAAAATGCACGTGTGAGGCTGAGGCCTACCCTTCGCCTGAGCGATGCAGATGCACTTCCAGCTGGAAAAAAACCAGACCTGGAATTCAGATTCTCCAAGATTTCCTTGGGGGTGAATGGATTATGCAAGTATTGCTGGCTGCTTCTTTCATTGTGATCTGGCTTCCTCAACACGACAGCTAATCACGATGAGCTAAGGGCTCTGTTTTCATCACTGGAGCGGAAGACGAAGGGCGAAAATGTACACTTTTGAGATTTATCTGTTACTTCGGCTTGTTCTTCTCTACCCCCAGGAGATTTGGACCCAGATTGAAGTCAACATTGGGATTAGCTACGAAACAACATGATGGTTTTGATATTGGTCCAGAACTTAGTTCTATTTTGAGGCTCAACAACTGAGCTGGGCTCTTTGATGGGACCGATGGACAAAAGATAAAACTTGGATAAAACGGAAAGTTTTGTGTAGATTTATTGCCCGTGGCTGACCAAATGGGCTGGGAATTCATAAGTTCTAGAGATAACTGTCAGGGGTGGCCTCTTCCAGTAACTGTTTTGCTTTTAGATTTAGCATAGGTGGGGTTGATGGCCTTGTAGATGTTGTGAATGCAAGCTCCATTTGGCTTCAGCCACTGAGCCTCCAGTCTGAGTTGGTGGGAACTGATTCATCACCAGCTGGAAAGCCTCACGTTCCCTAACGTCAAGTAAAAGTAAAGCTATTACACGAATGTGTAGTTGCAACAGCCACACCAGGTTGGCTGATGGCAAAATTCTAGGGAGTGAAGTCAAGTCTTTGGGTCAACATCTGGTTCATGTTATTGTCTTGGAAGCAACATGGAAGCCCAGGAGCAAAGGTCTCCAAACTTGGCAAGTTTAAGGCTTGTGGACTTCAGCTCTCAGAATGGTTGGCTGAGGAATTCTGGGAGTTGAAGTCCACAAGACTTAAACTTGCCAAGTTTGGAGACCCCTGCCCTGGGACACTGCAATGGTCTCTCTTTCGAACTTTGGAAAAAGTTCAGAGAAGAGCAGCTAAGATGATCAAAGGCCTGGAGACTAAATCATATGAAGAACTGCTGCAGGTTTTGGGTCTGGCTAGTCAAAAAAAAAGAAGAAGAATTAGGGGTGATGTGTTAGCAGTATTTCAGTATTTGAGGGGCTGCCCCACAGAAGATGGGGTCAAATTCGTTTCCAAAGCACCAGAGGGCAGGACAAGAAATAATGGTTGGAAACTAATCAAGGAGAGAAGCAACCTGGAATTGAAGAGCAACTCCCTAACAGTGAGGACAATTAACCAGTGGAACAGCTTGCCTCCAGAAATTGTGGGTGCTCCATCACTAGAGGTTTTTAAGAAGAGACTGGACAGTCACTTGTCTGAGATTGTATAGGTCCTCCTGTTGAGCAGGGGGCTGGACTAGAAGACCTCCAAGGTCCCTTCCAGTTCTATTCTATTCTAGAAAACCTTATACCACTTCAGACAAATGGCTATGCAACATCTTTTTAAAGACTTCGTGTTGGGGCATTCACAATTTATTTATTTATTTTTATTTTATTACATTTATATCCCGCCCTTCTCCACAGAGGACCCAGGGCGCCTCCAATTTATGGAGGCAACTTCTGTTCTACTGATTAATTGTTCTCACTGTCAGGAAATTTCTCCTCAGTTCTAGGTTGCTTCTCTCCTTGATTAGTTTCCACCCATCACTTCTTGTCCTGGCCTCAGGTGCTTTGGAGAATAGTTTGACTCCCTCTTCTTTGTGGCAACCCCTGAGATAATGGAACACTGCTATCATGTCTCCCCTGGTCCTACTTTGCATTAAACAACTGTGTTATATGGAGATGTGGCTATTTGCATACTAGGTCCAAAGAATTGACAAAGTTTTGCTTTCCAATAAATGAATGAATGAATGACTAAACAACTGCTCAAAATGACTCACCTGGGAGAAATGGAAAGATTTATCCCCAAATTGCTTGAATAAGGTTGAGAGTCGGATGGAGTTAAAAATTAATACCGAGTCTATAGGCTTTCTCTGCACTCTGACTGGCTGATTCCTAAAAAAACAAAGAGATTATACTTGCAGAGCTAATACTGTTTGTGCTGCATGAGAAATAGGTACACCCAAAGCCCTTGGTACATCCAGCAGAATCCATGAAATTCTGTTTCCAGTGAACACCCAACTCCTGGTTAGGGATCAAAAGTGGGCAAATAAACGGAGGCTTAATCCAGACAAGACAACAATGTTGTTAGTCTCCAGAGACACCCATACAGAATCACAGAACTGAAAGGAGTCATGTAGAGGCCATAGACTCTGGATAATATGGAAATCCCAAATGAAAACAACCTCAGCCAGGGTCATGTCCTTGGAAAGCAGTGTCCTCTTCGCCAACTTTTCTCAAAGCTAAACATCTACACTTCCTTCAATCCTTCCACGTCAGATTTTGTTTCCAGCTCTTAATAATTGCCTGTGTGGCCTTTCTCTGAATCTCTTGCATTTTTGCCCCTGAATTCTTTTGCAAAGCATGCCCCTCAAAATAAAGGTTCATCATCATCATCATCATCATCATCATCATCATCATCATCATATTTTATATTTTATATTTTATATTTTATATTTTATATTTTATATTTTATATTTTATATTTTATATTTTATATTTTATATTTTATATTTTATATTTTATATTTTATATTTTATATTTTATATTTTATATTTTATATTTTATATTTTATATTTTATATTTTATATTTTATATTTTATATTATTTTATATTATTTTATATTTTATATTTTATATTTTATATTTTATATTTTATATTTTATATTTTATATTTTATATTTTATATTATTTTATATTTTATATTTTATATTTTATATTTTATATTTTATATTTTATATTTTATATTTTATATTTTATATTTTATATTTTATATTTTATATTTTATATTTTATATTTTATATTTTATATTATTTTATATTATTTTATATTATTTTATATTATTTTATATTATTTTATATTTTATATTTTATATTTTATATTATTTTATATTTTATATTATTTTATATTTTATATTTTATATTTTATATTTTATATTATTTTATATTTTATATTTTATATTTTATATTTTATATTTTATATTTTATATTTTATATTTTATATTTTATATTTTATATTTTATATTTTATATTTTATATTTTATATTTTATATTTTATATTTTATATTATTTTATATTTTATATTTTATATTTTATATTTTATATTTTATATTTTATTAAATTTATATCCCGCCCTTCTCCAAAAGGACCCAGGGCGGGGCACAGGAATTTAAAATACAATTCAAAATCAAGTAAAAAATGTAAAAAACTTACAGGGAGAGGGAGCGGTCAACAAATTAAAAAATTATTATTATTATTATTATTATTATTTGATACCATTCTGCGCTAAAAACAAATTAAAATCCCCCAATTTAAAACTGTCTAAAATAGTCATTTGTGGAGGTTACTCTAGGCCGGCTAAATGGAACAAATGTGTCTTTAAACACTGGCGGAAGAGGTGGAGGTCGGAGATGGTGCGAAGTTCAGGGGGTAGGTCGTTCCAAAGGACAGGGCCCGCCACAGAGAAGGCCCTTCCCCTGGCTGTCGCCAGTCGGCATTGTCTGGCCGACGGCACCCTGAGAAGGCCCTCTCTGTGGGAGCGTATCGGTCTAAGGGATGTATGGGGCAGGAGGCGGTCTCACATATAACTAGGTCCCGAGCCCGAAACATTTTTGAGAAAGGAACCTGTTAGGATATTCAGCCTTATATTGGGTTGACAATATATATGAGCCTATGTTCTTAAGGAGTTGTGTAGCTTTAAGAACTGTATTATAATCTGATTGGCTGTACTTATCAGCTCTTCCATAAAGCAAGCTCAGAATCACAGTCAATTCCTTTTTCGATTCCCTGTGCTGAGGAGCTGGGGCTGTGAAGAAGAAGGAGTATTGTTTTGCATCACTGTGAGATAACTGAGTGTTTGGTGTTAGACTGTTATTGTGTTTGAGAAGTTAGTCAGAAGAAGTATTTTAGTTGCTACAAAGTAAAGACTATTTATTTTCTTACTATCACTGTTTAAGAGTTTGTTTGTGGTTACAGCAACGTATCTCTTTACTGTCCGGTGAATTACACTATTCCGCATTTATTTGCTAACACTGGTTAAGGGACCAGAGTTGTGACACTGGTTCTGAACCCAGAGTTGCTGACATGAAAAAAAGAAGATAAACGAGAGAAAGGGAAAGAAACATAAAGAAAAGAAAAAGCAAGTTGACTGTGGAATTCTGGGGGTTGAAGTCCACACATCTGAAGTTGGCCAACATGAGAGACAGTGATTCAATCCGTCCTTTTAATGACTCTGCCCCTCTAAAATCCCTTTTTCTTTCTAGCTCCAGTGAAAATTCTACAGTGTGTTTAAAAGCGGCTGCCCTATCAGCAGAAGTGAATGTGCATGACATTTAGCTAAGTAAGGAAAATTCAGCCAGGCGGTTTTCTACCTGCCCTGTGAAATTGACTAGAAGGAATTAATGTTGGGTTTCTTGATAAAATCTTCTTGTGAAACCGAAAATGAAATTGGCAGGCAATTTGTCAAAGGGAAAATGTGGAGGGAACTTGTCCCATCTCTGATTTAAAAGAGTTGATTTAAAACAAACAAGCTAAAATGTACAGAAGGTAGATTGAACTTTTTGCCTGATGCTCTCAGTCTGAACCTGGCAAATGCAATTACACCCGCAAAAAATATTATTTGTTTTTATTCACCAAGGAATAACATAACTACAGAGAACAAACAGAAAGATTCACATTTTTGCTTGGTGTTCCATAACGTTTGGAATTCCAGCCAGGAATCTCGGAATTATCCTAGTAACATCTTAAGATATAATATGTGCTTAGAAAAATGCATTTTTGTTTTGCAAGTTCAGACTAAAATAATGTTTAGTTCTTATAAAAAGAATTGTTTAAACTATTTGTTGTTTTGCCTAAATTGGCAGAACTATAGGGAAAATCTTTCCCATAAACTAAATCCCTATTTTTATAATTTTTTTCCAGCTTTCCCCACAATTTTATTAAATTGTAAACGCAATACTATTTTCTTTTCAGTTATTGTTGCACTAGTGAGCTCCATAATAAGATGTAATCTATTTGCATGTGATAATAGCATAAATTTTAATATCATCTTTTCAAAACAACAGGTTTTTTTTAAATTTATCATTCTGTATTTGGAAAATTCAGAAATTATAATTTTTGCAGATGCCAATAGATCATAGTGAACGCATCTTCTACGCTGTGAAGATGTTGTTTATAGTCAGTCTGGGCTATTTTGCTGCATTCATTAATTCTGTGGCCTCCGATTTCATCTTTTTATTTACAAAACATTTTTTTAATTTACAAAATATTTACATTTGCTGCTGTTTGATACATGTTGAATCCTTGATTTCATCCTATTGGTTTGCAGTGGTTGTTTTTTTTTTCCTTTTCTTTATACCAATCCTTACACATTTGTCTAATCCAAATTCCATTTTCATAGCTTCATTGCAGAGTCTTATAGAATTAAGTCAGATTACAATGGCAATTTTTGTTTTTCCTTATGGTTTCACATTATCCATGCACATTACAATAATACAATAGTAGAGTTGGAAGGGACCTTGTAGGTCTTTTAGTCCAACCCCCTGCGTGGGCAGGAGCCTTATACCATTTCAGACAAATGGCTATCTAACATCTTTTTAAAGACTTCCAGGGTTGGGGCATTCACAACTTCTGGAGGCAAGCTGTTCCAGAGGTTAATTGTTCTAACTGTCTGGAAATTTCTCCTTAGTTCTAAGTTGCTTCTCTCCTTGATTAGTTTCCACCCATTGCTTCTTGTCCTGCCCCCAGGTGCCTTGGAGAATAGTTTGACTCCCTCTTCTTTGTGGCACCCTCTGAGATATCGGAACACTGCTATCATGTCTCCCCTGGTCCTTCTCTTCATCAAACTAGACATACCCAGCTTCTGCAACCGTTCTTCATATGTTTTAGTCTCCAGTCCCCTAATCATCTTGGTTGCTCTTCTCTGCACTCTTTCCAGAGTCTCCACGTCTTTTCTACATCGTGGCGACCAAAACTGTATGCAGTATTCCAAGTGTGGCCTTACCAAGGCACTATACATTACAGATGGGATATTTTTTTCCCCATTTTTCTTTGACAATCCATACCTGAATTTTGTTTCATTGGGATATGAGTGAGAGGTATTTATTGACCTAGTAAAAAGAAATAATGAATGCCCTTCAGAAAAAAAATCCTGCCCTTATGTTTACATTTTTAAAATCTTTTACAGCATTTTTTTTTCATTTTCCACAGTTCTTGAAGTTTTCACCAATTCCTAATTTTTCTAAACACTTCTACAACCTACGATGTGGGTAGAAATTAGACACTTTTTAAAAATCAATCCAAACTATTTATAAGTTGGAATTTGGAGGGCTTGGAATTTTTTTTATCATAGTTTTGTCAACCAGTAATTGATCCTCTGCTCCTCATCAATTGGGGCGGTTACCTTATAGTTCAGATGGATGCAATTAATTTTTAAATAGGTGACTCTAATCGCTGATGTATCTGTTAACAGTTTAAGCATTGCTGGCAAGCAATTGATCTGTAAGCTATTTGCAATTGCATTCTTACCTCTGTCTTGTTGGTTTTTTTAATTATTAAAAATATTCTCAGTGAGCATCTGTTTTTCTTTTCTCTTTTTCCCCTGATTTGTAATTTTTTTTCCAACTTGTAATTTTTCAAAACCAACTAGCCAATCTTTCATTAAGAATTGTGGGATTTATAAACCGAAATCTACACAGTTCCTTCTTTTTCCTGTTGCACATTCGCTTCTTATTCTCCATAGCTCTTTTTAACTAACGTTATAAAATGTTATGATGGAATCGTCCAGTTTGATTCAGTCAATGTTCTTCTCAATTTCTTTCATCCTTTATTCAACTTTATTATGCTCTCTTTATTATGCCAGATGTCACTCCAACATTTTTATGTTTCATCTTTATCACAGCAAACATCTGTATTTGCAGTGTTTCCCAGCCATGCTTTAAGAAAAAAATGCTGCTTTACATTTTCTTTGAAGTAACTGTGCCTCATTTGAATTTTTTGAGACTTCTTTAATTGTCTTAATAGTAAGACCATAGCGTCTCTGCAAAGTTCTCTTGATCTTATTTTTTTTTCCCCAGTTTCCTTTCCTTCCCATTCTTCAAATTGCTGATATCACCTTTTCATTTCATTTTTTTCATTTTATTAAATTTGTATACCGCGCCACTCTCCCAAAAAGGGACTCGGGGCGGTGCACAGGAAAAATTAAAACCATGCATATTCATAAAACCGATAATAAATACGTCATAAATATTAAAAACTTATTAAATTAACACAACCTGTGCTAAAACCAGTTAAAACCCCAATAAAATCTAATTCAATTTAAAACCAAGACTCGGAAGATTAAGCCAGGCCAGCTAAGCGAAAAAAGTGCGTTTTTAGTTGTTGACGGAAGAGGCGGAGGTCTGTGATATTCCTAAGATCGGGGGGTAGATCGTTCCAGAGGGCAGGGCCCGCCACAGAGAAGGCCCTTCCCCTGGGCGTCACGAGCCGGCATTGCCCGGCCGTTGGCACCCGGAGCAGACCCTCTCTGTGGGAGCGGATCGGTCGGAGAGATGTATGGGGTAAGAGGCGGTCTCGCAGATAACTAGGACCCGTGCCATGGAGCACTTTAAAGATGATGATCAACACCTTGAAGCACACCCGAAAGACCACAGGCAGCCAGTGCAGCTCGCGCAGGAGAGGTGTTACATGGGAATGCCGTGAGGCTCCCAAAATCCCCCGCGCGGCCGCGTTCTGCACTAACTGCAGCCTTCAGGTGCACCTCAAGGGGAGCCCCATGTAGAGAGCTTTTGATTTCTTGATCTTTGTTAGGATATTCAGCCTTATATTGGGTTGACAATATATATGAGCCTATGTTCTTAAGGAATTGTGTAAGAACTGACTTATAATTTGATTGGCTGTAATTATACAGCTCTACTATAAAGGAAGCTCAGGAACGCAACTCATTCCCTGTTTGATCCCTGTTCAATTCCTTGTGATCCTGTCTTTTTCCTGATTGCCGTTTGAGAAGCTGAAGAAGAAGGAGGAGGTTTTGTTTGCATCACTGTAAGATAACATTGGTTATGGGACCAGAGTTGTAATACTGGTTCTGAACCCAGAGTTGCTAACAATCTTTCCTTGCAAATGAATTTCCATTTTGGTGATTGTTGCTTTTCTTCTACAGCAACAACGTCAAACAATGTTATCACGGCTGCTTTACTACAATTGGTTGATTAGTTATCAGCCACTGTGTTTTATCATTATTTTCTACAAGCAAATTTGCATTTCCCCCACAACTTTTCATCTTTCTTTTGTACTCTTTTTCAATGACAGAAACTTTCCCTAAAGTTTGGATTTTTCAGATTCTCACTAATTCCCCCCCCCCCCATCTATCTGCCAGAGAGCTAATATTTGTCATTGCTTTTCTTACTGCTTTTTCCATTTATTTCCTTATCAGTTATCTGTTTATGAAGGTAATAAAATGTGTTGTTCTTCTTTAAACATGTCATACATTTGATGATCTTCAGTTTTATCTCCACTGTTCTGGTCTATACTTTTAGCATCTCAGCCAGTTTTCAAACGGAAAGCTTTTACAATTATGAAATTGCAAGAATTGAAGTACAAACCTTCATTGATCCATTAACTGCTGTTCATCAGTTTCTGCATCTGAATCTTCCTTCCTTCCTTCCTTCTCTGCTTTCCTACATTCCTTCTTTCCCTTCCTCCCTCCTTCCCTTCCTGCTTGCTTTTCTGCCTTCCTTTCCTCCCTTTCTCCCTTCCTTCCTATCTTCCCGTTCGCCTTTCTGCCTGCCTGCCTTCTTCCTTCCTTCCTTCCTTCCTTCCTTCCTTCCTTCCTTCCTTCCTTCCTTCCTTCCTTCCTTCCTTCCTTCCTTCCTTCTGTCAGGCCTGCAGCCATCTTTTCTTTTGGATCTTTGGCCTGCCTCACTTTCTATTATTTTACTATGCATTTTCTAGTGTGGGAAAATGGGAGGTGGGATTGTAAGGCGTTATGTAGCCACAACAAAATTCTTTCTAGAAAGCCAAGGTCATCCTTTGTCTCTGCACCTCTACACCTGACCAGAATTGGATGGGTGGAACTGCCAGCATGGCGGTGGGAGATTGGACCATGGGATGGACTTGTGGGTGTGGGGGCAAAATCTTGAACTTTCAACTGGGTGGGGAAAACCGAGAAGCTTTCAGATTCAGGTTTTCCCAGATGTGCCAACATGGCTCTCTTCATAAATTGGAACTTTGAGCAATAAAAATACTTTGCCTTGGACTCTGATTTACTTTTGGATGCTATTTGGAACCCTGACACCTTCCTTCCTTCCTTCCTTCCTTCCTTCCTTCCTTCCTTCCTTCCTTCCTTCCTTCCTTCCTTCCTTCGTTGTGAGAATGACCTTGGGAGAGTAAGGGAAGAACCACAATCTAGATGTCAGTCAGACAAAATAACTCAGCCCACAGAAGGAGTGGCATCTCAGAAGGGAAGGGAGAAGTGCTTTTCAGACTTGCAAGGTTCCGCTATTATAACCCTACACTAAAGGCAGTGTTAGTACTTTCTGGTTTCTTGTCTGGAGTACCTCAAAAGGCTGACAGTATTTCCACAATGAACGGGAGCCAAGGAAGGGGGAGGGAGAAAGCCTAAATATAGGGTTCTCGTATCTAGGTTGCAATACTCTCTATGTTCTCTAGATGGCAGCAAAGATCTAAATACTGTACTTCTCTATCTCTTTGTTACCTTCTAGTGGTGATTGGGTTTTTGAAAGCCAGACACGATCATGTTAATGGTATGTGTGTGTGTAACAAGAACCCTATTGAACTCTGCAGCTGGATATGGTTCATCTTGATTGCAGTTCTATATTGGATGCTGCTTATCGCATCTCCTCAGAAATGCAGAGTTTGAGGTCCTGAATGAGTGGAGGCAGCCGAGGGAATTCTCCAAAGCCAAACAACAGCCAAACATTTCAGAAAACGTAAGTAAAGTTTGTGGTGAGTCATAGCTCTGTTTATCGGAGAAGGTCCCAGACGGGATATAAGAGGGTGTGAGAAACATAGGATCGCTTGCAGCTGAAGAAGGGTGTGGAATAAACAACTCTCAGGTTCCCCCACACACACATTATTAATATTGGAGTTTTTAAGTCTTCCGAAGAACTCCAGAAGAGGCCTGAAGCTCTTCCCCGCATAAACAGAAATTATGACATTTGCTGCATTTTGTTTGCCATGATTCGATTTGCATATGTGGGCCTCGCATTGACACAATTTGTATACCATCTGAGCTCTTGCTCCAAAGCATTGGGGAGGGGGGGGGGTTATAGGTTATTTAAATATGCAGAGATCATTGAAAATCCAGTTAATGTCTCTGTGTTATTTAACTCTCTCTCCCCCCCCCTCTCTCTCTCCCTCCCTCTCTCTCTCTCTCCTTCTCTCTCATTTAAAAGAAAATCCATATTTGCTGCTTTCATTTGGATACTTCCCTATAAACTTAACAAATGTGTGTAGTTATGTATATTACCGCAGTGTACACTGGATCTGGTATACGAGCCTCTGGAGCACAGTCTAATCACAGCAAAAATTTTAATGTGCCTTTCCTGTGAGTTTTTGCCCAAAGTTCAGTTTATGTCTCCCCCCCACCCGCCCCTTTCCAGTAAGAATATTGCAAATATAATAGTGTTGTTTTCCAATTCTGAACTGAGCATTTGTATCGCATGTACTGGTAGTCCTTGACGTACGACCACACTGGAGCCTGTTGTTTTTTGTTGCTAAGAGAGTAATTTGTTAAGTGAATGTTATCCTATAGAATAGAATGGGATGGGATGGGATGGAGATGGGATGGGATGGGATTGTTGCAGAAAATAACAAGGCTTGGACTTCTCAGAATCAGGAAAAGTTTATTTATGGCTGCCAGGTTCAGAAAGCTAGTCAAAGGCCAGCATGTAACTTCTGAACAGCTTTCTGATCGCAAACATGCATTCTTATACTTTGACAAAGACAACATCACCCGGAAATACAACTCATCTCTGATTGGTTAAGCTCCTTATTGCTAGGCAGAGAAGCATGCAGGAAACACTAGTTTCATTCTGACTTATGTGGTTAAGCCCTATGTCTGACTTGCAAGGGACTTGGACTTCCAACTAACTCGACCTACTTACAAGCAGGTGTTCGTGGTTTGACACGAATTTCCTGAATTCAAGCTTCCTGTCTCAAAGATGCTTTTTGTACCTTAAAAAGCGTAAAGATAAAAATGACTAAAGATCATCTAGTCTGACCCTGACTCATCTCACTCTTATGTCTAAAAATCGCTTTATGCCCTGCCTCAGGATGGGATGGGATGGGATAGGAGAGGATAGAATATGAAATGGGGTAGGGTAAGGTAGGGAAGGGTAGGGTAGAATTGACATTGACATTGAGTCTTTATTGATTAGCCGTTGGACCATATCAAAGTGCAAAATTCCAGAAACAAATTATTACTAAAATTTGATAAAAGCAACTTAAAATGCAATTTGATAAAATACAATTTAAAATAGAATTGGAATAAAATACAGTCTAAAATGAAATTGGAATAGAATGCAATAATTTAAGATATAGATAAAAATATGATAAAATTATATTTTGAGGTCACCCCTGCAATCTACCCCAATCAATCCCACTTATGCAGATCTCAACTGAACCATTTTGTGTAAGTACTCTGCTGTGTTAAATGTTATTTTCCGGTTCTGGCCGCATATAAAGTAAGTTGTTTTGATATGGGGATCCCAATGAGTCATTTGTTTGGTATATAGACCAAGGTACCAAGGAATAGAATAGAAAGGGACCTTGGAGGTCTTCTAGTCCAACCCCCTGCCTAGGCAGGAAACCCTACACCATTTCAGACCAATGGCAGTACAATATCTTCTTAAAAACTTCCAATGTTGGAGCATTCACAACTTCTGGAGGCAAATTGTTCCACTGATTAATTGTTGTAATTATCAGGAAATGTTTCCTCAGTTCTAAGTTGCTTGATTAGTTTCCACCTGCCCTCAGGTGCTTTGGAGAATAGCTTGACTCCCTCTTCTTTGTGGCAGCCTCTGAGATATTGGAAGACTGCTATCATTTCCCCCCTAGTCCTTCTTTTCATTAAACTAGACATACCCAGTTCCTCCAACTGTTCTTCATATGTTTGAGCCTCCAGTCCCCTAATCCTCTTTGTTGCTCTTCTCTACACTCTTTCTAGAGTCTCCACATCTTTTCTACATCGTGGTGACCAAAACTGGATGCCGTATTCCAAGTGTGGCCTTACCAAGGCCTTATAAAGTGGTATTAACTAAATCTGGCTTCCCCATTGATTTTGCTTGTCAGAGGGTCGCAAAAGGAGACCACAGGACCCCAGGACACCGCAACGGTCCTAAATATGAATCAGGTGGCAAAGGTCTGAATTTTGACCACATGACCATGAGATTGCAATTGTTGTATAATTGGCTAGAGGAAAAGTGGGGGGGGGGGGGAGAGAGAAGCAGGAAAGCAAAAAGGAAAGGATGGAAGATCAACAAATGAATAAACAACTACAAAACCGGAAAACGATTACAAGATAGAAATATAAAATAGACTGTAGCAAATAAATAATAGGAAATGGATACAAAATGACTCAAATGCAATCAAAGATGTTATAGGTAGAATATGTAGAAAGTTATATATAGAATGAAGAAAAGAGATGTATGAAATAATATAAACGCACATATATATATAAAGTTATAGTTATAAAAGACTTACATGTGCAGATAAAAAAAATCACAACAGATATGTAAAAGAAATGTAATGTGTTGCAAAGATGAGAAGTTTGCAGAAACAAAATAAAAAGTTTATTTAAAAAAAAAAGAGATTCCAATGGTCGTATGTCACTTTTCTCAATGCTGTGGCAACTTTGAATGGCCACTAAATGAATGGTTGTAAGCCGAGAACTGCCTGGAATAAGACCAGTATTTCGAAAGTAAACCCTTAGGAAAATACCATTGCCCACCCATCCAATCCCCCCGCCCCCAAACAATGGAAAGAAGAGCCAAATGTCCTTCTTGTTGGCACCCAGTGGTGCTGAATGTTTTATGATCCAGCTGTTCAACTTCAGTTCGGATCGGAGCATGGCTGAGCAGACAAACGGAGCTACAGAGGAAATGAAGAGCAAGTTTAAAATGTTTTCTTAAAATTTCATCTCAGCAAGGAAACCTCCCCAAGTCCTTGGAGAGTCATTTCCCAAAAATCCCAGTCTTGGCATTCTGTTCCTTTCCCCCTTCCTTTTATCCTGTTTTGAATACATGATTGAATGAAACTGGCCCTGATTTGAGCTGTAAGAATCTGAGAGGCTCTGAAAGTCGACACACCTTAATCTTAGACTGGAGACTAAAACATAGGAAGAACGGTTGCAGGAACTGGGTATGTCTAGTTTAATAAAAAGAAGGACCAGGGGAGACATGGTGGCAGTCTTCCAATATCTCAGAGGTTGCCACAATGAAGAGGCAGTCAAGCTATTTTCCAAAGCACCTGAGGGTAGAACAAGAAACAATGGGTGGAAACTGATCAAGGAGAGAAGCAACTTAGAACTGAGGAGAAATTTCCTGACAGTTAGGACAATTAATCAGTGGAACAGAAATTGCCTCCAGAAGTTGTGAATGCCCCAACAGTGGAAGGTTTTAAGAAGATGTTGGATAGCCATTTGTCTGAAACAGTATAGGGCTTCCTGCCTAGGCAGGCAGTTGGACTAGATGACCTCCAAGGTCCCTTCCAACTCTGCTATTGTATTGTATTGTTTTCCCCCCCTCTGGTCTCGATCCAGCAGCCAGGTTGCCAGATTTTCAGTGACACAATCTTTCCTGTGCCCAGTCAAACCCACTGTTTGGATTCGCACAACCTTATTTTCTTCCTTAAACCCAGGTTGATTGTTTAATGGGCTGTGAATCCGGGTCTAATGATGCCCATCAACACGTGGGGATAGCTGTTCGTGATTGCTGGCAGGCTGTAAACTGCTCAATTTATCTTAGAAAGGTGTTATGGGTAACTGAAGATAGAGATTCGTAGGTAGACTTCAAATTGTGTCTGTGATTTTTTTGAGGGGGGGGGATCTAATCCTCCAGGCCCCTTTGATCAAGGTTGGTACCACTTTATAATGCCTTGGTAAGGCCACACCTGGAATACGGCATTCAGTTTTGGTCGCCACAATGTACAAAAGACGTGGAGACTCTAGAAAGAGTGCAGAGAAGAGCAACAAAGAGGATTGGGAGACTGGAGGCTAAAACACATGAAGAACGGTTGCAGGAACTGGGTGTGTCTAGTTGAATGAAAAGAAGGACCAGGGGAGACATGATAGCAGTCTTCCAATGTCTCAGGGGCTGCCATAAAGAAGAAGGAGTCAATCCAGTTGTTGGATTCAGCCGGTTCAGGCCAGTTGAGGCGAACCGGTTGTTTAATTGCTGGCGGGCCCCACCCCTTCCTGCCCTGCCTCTTCCAGGAGTCCCCACATGCCCCGTTTTGGCTCCCAGGTAAGTGCAGGGAAGCCTACTAGGCCCAAAATGGGGCACGAGAGTGTGTGCCCTCCGTGGTCCATTTTTGCTCCAAGGGGGTGGTGGCAGGGGGGGGGGCCAAGTGCTGCCTGTCATTAGGGCAAGTTGTTAAATTATTTGAATCCCACCACTGAGACAATCTATTCTCCAAAGCACCTGAAGGCAGGTCTAGAAGCAATGGATGGAAACTAATCAAGGAGAGTGGCAACCTGGAACTAAGGAGATACTTCCCAGTTAGGACAATTAATCAGTGGGACAACTTGCCTCCAGAGGTTGTGGGTGCTTCCTCAATGGAGGTTTTCAAGAAGGGATTAGACAGCCACTTGTCTGAAAGGGCGTAGGGTCTCCTGCTTGAGCAGGGGGCTGGACTAGAAGACCTCCAAGCCCCCTTCAAACTCTGCTAGTCTGTTATTTTGATCACCGTTACCAAAATTAGCATAGTGAGCCTTCATCATATTGTGATGAGAAAGACAGAAAACCAGCACTTTTTCTTAGACTTGTCAACTACTAAGATTGGTTTATTTGTGTATTCTTCATAATCCGTTTGGAAACCTAAAGGAAAATGTCCTTGAAAATCTGTTGCAGCCATATGTGATATGCATCTCTGACTATCTGCATCATGGCTTCACCCAAATTTTTGCCATTTCTCTGCTTGCTGTTCACAACTCTAGCAATATCTTCCCTGGGGTTTAAATGAAACTTGGAAACACCTGGAATCCTAGTGGTCACTGGAGGAGGATGCATTTTTCTTTCTTTCTTTCTTTCTTTCTTTCTTTCTTTCTTTCTTTCTTTCTTTCTTTCTTTCTTTCTTTCTTTCTTTCTTTCTTTCTTTCCTTCCTTCCTTCTTGCTTGCTTTCTTGCTTTCTCTCTCTCTCTCTTTCTCTCTCCCTCCCTCCGTCCCGCTGTTCTTCCTTCCTTCCTTCCTTCCTTTCTTCTTTCCTTCCTTCCTTCCTTCCTTTCTTCTTTCCTTCCTTCCTTCCTTCCTTTCTCTTTATTCTGTCCTTCCTTTTTCTCCCTTCCTTCCTTCCTTCCTATTTATATTTCATATTTCTTAACAGCTAGGACTGATGATGTTATCTAGTTTGGTAAAGAAATGTCTGCAAGAAAACCACCAAGCTCAGAGAGCAACAACGATCCCTCATTAGCAAGTATTTCTAACACTGGGGTGGGGGGTTGGCTGGAAGGAGGGAGGGAGGGAGGAAATAAACCAATTTGTCACTTGGACTTTATTCTGCACTCAAACTTTTTAAAACCCTCAAGCTCCATCTGTCCCATTTAAGCAAATATTTGCAGAATTATGACCGTAATAATAAGAATTAAAAATTCTTAATATTTAAAAGTTTCTGTTTTCCCCTTAGTATCCAGCCACTGCCCAGTTAATGACCATGGACAGTGATTCCGTCAGCAAATGTAGGAAAAACTAGCATATGCAGACCAGGCCCAGCAGGACAGGAACTGGTGGAGAGTTAAAGTCAGCAAAAGTCTTTCTCAACCTTGGCGACTTTAAGACCTGTGGACTCCAACTCCCAGAATCCCCCAGCCAGCTATGCTGGCTGGGGGATTCTGGGAGTTGAAGTCCACAGGACTTAAAGTCACCAAGGTTGAGAAACACCGCGTCTAAAACTTTAAAAGAAATATTTTGCTCTGTTGTGGATTTTTCCATGCCTGGAAAAAATATCTGTGAGGTGAAGTTTGCTGCGGGTGAAGAACCTGGCCTCCAATTCATTCTGGATGCCCATTTTCACAACCCGTAAGAGCGACAGTCAAACAGCCTCTTGATGATTTTCTATGGTCTCCACCGTTCCTTTTTTTTTTCATTTTCTCCGCTGGGTTTTCGCGATGCGATCTACTGCCAACAATTTGGCAGCCAAGTGTTTTTCTCCCTTGCCTGACAAACTATCAGTCACCTCTGTACTTTCATGAAAAGACAAGGTTCACTATATATGGGTAATTTTCGAGATTTAATTTATAATCATCTTAATAATGTGACAGAACAAAAATTGCCGAGGGGCGGAAATACTTGGCGTAGTCTTCCGGTGTAGGAATAGCGCAGCTCTCTCTTCTCGTCTTATTGTACATTTCAATAAACATCACCGCTCCAAACAATGTTTCTCAGCCTTTTAAATTTAAGAGGTGCGGACTTCAGTTCCCAGAATTGAATTTTGATTCCCCGAATTCTGGGAGTTGTATCCACAAGTCTTCAAGTTGCCAAGTTTGGACACTAATACCCCTCTATAAAGCCTTGGTAAGGCCACACCTAGAGTCCTGCATCCAGTTTTGGTCCCCACACTATAAAAAAGATGTGGAGACTCTAGAAAAAAGTGCAGAGAAGAGCAACTAGGATGATTAGGGGACGGGAGACTAAAACATATGATGAACGGTTGCAGGAACTGGGCATGGCTAGTCTAGTGAAGAGAAGGACCAGGGGAGACAGGATAGCGGTCTTCCAATATTTGAGGGGCTGCCACAGAGAGGAAAAGGTCATGCTATTTTCCAAGGCACCCGAAGGCCAGACAAGGAATAATGGATGGAAACTGACCAAGGAGAGATTCAACCTAGGAATAAGGAGAAACTTTTTGACAGTGAGAACAATCAAGCCATGGAATAGCTTGCCCTTGGAGGTTGTGGAAGCTTCATCGTTTGAGACTTTCATGAAGAGATTAGACTGCCATTTGTCAGACATGGCGTAGGGTCTCCTGCTTGAGCAGGGGGTTGGACTAGATGACCTAGAAGGTCCCTTCCAACTCTATTAATCTGTCTAATCCTTTGTATAACCTGAGAAGAACCGATGGACACTCCTCCACCTGCTTATCGTAAGAAAAATTCTCCCGTGGGCTTCTTAGATGTGCTGGGTTGTATCGTTTCAAGCCAACGTTCTCTACCTTGAGGCCTGGAAACCTGCCTTTAAAAGGAAAGTGGGAAGCCTTCTGCCTGGCTACAGCAATGGCTATGGACAGACAGGCCCTTATCTATCGCTGGAACATTCTTTTCTTCTAAGACATTTGAAGGAGAGTTCCCTGGAAGAGCTTCAGCCGTCAGGTGGACGGAGTGCTGAGAAAGAGACGGGGAACAGACGGTTGGTTTTATTCTTGGCTGCGGGTTCGTGCACTCAATCTTCCTGCCTTTCATGTGGAATTAGCGCTGTTCCCCCTTGAATCATCATCCTTAGCTTCGCTGTATGCTTTAAAAGGAAATCTTGAGCCGGACACAGAAGGTCCTGGCAGAGGCAGCACTGAACCTCGCGCCTCAGATGTCACTCTGCCCTTCGACAGTTTCAGAGCTGGACAACATCCACAAAATGTTGGGATTTTTTTCTGGTCTGGCAGTTCTTTCTCGGGCCAGTGGAAGGTTTAACAGATTAACAGAGTTGGAGGGGATCTTGCAGGTCATCTAGTCCAACCCCCTGCCCAAGGAGGAGACCCTACATCTGCCTCAGTGGTGGGTTTCAATTTTTTTTAGAACCTCTTCTGTAGGTGTGGCCTGCTTTGTGGGAGTGGCTTGCCGGCCATGTGACCAGGTGGGAGTGGCTTGCCGGCCATGTGACCAAGTGGAAGTGGCTTGCCGGCCATGTGACCAAGTGGAAGTGGCTTGCCGGCCATGTGACCAGGTGGGAGTGGCTTGCCGGCCATGTGACCAGGTGGGAGTGGCTTGCCGGCCATGTGACCAAGTGGAAGTGGCTTGCCGGCCATGTGACCAAGTGAGAGTGGCTTGCCGGCCATGTGACCAGGTGGGAGTGGCTTGCCGGCCATGTGACCAGGTGGGAGTGGCTTGCCGGCCATGTGACCAAGTGGAAGTGGCTTGCCGGCCATGTGACCAAGTGGGAGTGGCTTGCCGGCCATGTGACCAGGTGGGAGTGGCTTGCCGGCCATGTGACCAGGTGGGAGTGGCTTGCCGGCCATGTGACCAAGTGGAAGTGGCTTGGCAGTCGTGTGACTGGGTGGGCGTGGCCAACTGGTAAAATGTGGTGAAACTCACTGAACAACGCTCTTGCTTAGCAACCAAAACGTTGGCTCAGAAACTCTGGCATTTGAAGCAGGCAAGTCTTAAAGCTGTCAAGTAACAAGACCCTTACACCCCTGACCCTTTAGAAAAAAAACAACAACCCAGGGGTGTTCAAACGTGACAGCTTTAAGACTTGTGGACTTCAACTCCCAGAATTCCTCCTCTTGCTCTTCCTCTTGAGGATGGGCAGATGGGCGGGGGGGGGGGAAGGGAGCTGGAATTGGTTCTAAAAGGCACTATAGATTTGTGGAATTTCTTCTATAGAAGAGTTTAGAACTGGCAGGAACCCACCCCTGATCTGCCTCTACCTAGGATCGAGCTCACAACCTCCTGATTGTAAGGGGGAGAGCTCTACCAACGCAGTGTTTTTCAAACTTGGCAACTATTTGATGGGTGGATTTCAAGTCCCATCTTAAGGCCAGCTGATTGAAGAACTTGGTGTCACCTTTTCCCAGGGAGAGCAGCCAGGAAATACAATCAGAGGAATTGATTTCACTTCAGTGTGTGTAAGGCTGCATGAAGAAGATAGAACAGAAGGGGAAGGAACCTAGAGGTCTTCTAGTCCAACCCCCTGCTCAAAGCAGGAAATCCTATACCACTTCAGATAAGTGACTGTCCCATCTCTATTTAAAACCTCCAGCGATGGGGCACCCATAATATCTGAAGGCAAGGCATTCAACTGGTTAATGGCTCTCACTGTTTAGGAAACTTCTCCTTAGTTCGAGGTTGCTTCTGTCCTTGATTAGCTTTCATCCATTGCTTTTTCTCCTGCCTTCAGGTGCTTTGGAGAATAGGTTGACTCAGTGGTGGGTTTCTGCAGGCTCGCACCTACTCGCGAGAGCCGGTTGGTGAAATTTAGAGAACCGGTGAGAGGGGGTTCCACCGGCATACCTCGAAGTAAATCTGGCCCGCCGCTGCCAGTGACCCAACGGGAAGGAAAGGAAAGGAAAGGAAAGAAGAAAGGAAAGGAAAGGAAAGAAAGGAAAGGAAAGAAAGAAAGAAAGAAAGAAAGAAAGAAAGAAAGAAAGAAAGAAAGAAAGAAAGAAAGAAAGAAAGAAAGAAAGAAAGAAAGAAAGAATTGATCATCACAATTGAGTTCAAAATTTTGATTGCTAAGCAAGAGCGTTCTTAAATGAGTTTTACCACATTTTAAAAGGTGGCGACTCCCACCCTGTCACATGACTGCCAAGCCACGCCCACAAAATAGGCCACACTTACAGAGTAGGTCCTAAAAAAAATTGAAACCCACCACTGGGTTGACTCCCTCATCACTGTAGGAGCCCCTCAAATATTGACACATTGCTATGATGTCACCCTTAGTTCTTTTCATTAAGCCAGACATACCCGATTACTGCAAAGTGTTCCACCTGTTTTGCAGTTGGGGGCTATACCCTCTCTTATTGGATTGTTCTTATGTCACTGTCTCTTTCTTCCTGTCACCAAAGATCAGTCCCACATACAATTACATCCTGGGAGTTGAAATCCCCACATCTTAAGGCATGTTGGCTGGGGAATTCTGGGAGTTGAAGTCCACCGATCTTAAAGCAAGCTGATTGGGGATTTTCCGGGAGCTGAAGTCCTCCATCTTAAAGCAAAATGATTATGGAATTCTGGGAATTGAAGCCCACATATCTTAAATTTGCCAGTTATGGAATTGTTTAACGCAGGGGTCTCCAACCTTTGCAACTTTAAGTCTGAAAGACTTCAGCTCCCAGAATTCTCCAGCCAGCTTTGCTGAAGTCCTTCAGACTTAAAGTTGAAAAGGTTGGAGACCCCCGGTTTAACAGATAAAGGGAGACTCCGTTTGCAACACCCCAGGTCTTTTTCCCTGGATATTTTTTCCTCCAACATGTCCTCATTTGGCCTGCACAATTTGGTAGGGTCACACAATTCAAATAGGCTCCTCTGCCAAACTGCTGAGTCCAGATGTCCTCCGGGAATTGAAACTCATTAACAGAGTTGGAAGGGACCTTGGAGGTCATCTAGTCCAACCCCCTGCTCATGCAGGAGACCTGTACTAGGGATTCGAACCGCTGAACTGCCAATCTTTCTGATCGACAAACTCAGTGTCTTAGCCATTGAGCCACTCAGTCAGGTGTTCTGGAACTTGATGTCCCAAGATATCTAGTTAGGAGCATTCAGCGAGAAGGACCCCAAAATGTCCAGATAGAGCCCACCTTGCCTTAATTGAAGCTCCGCCTCTTTTTTACAACCAATCACATAAAGAGGGTGGAGCTTCAGTCCTGATAAAAACGTCCAGATAGAGCCCACCTTGCCTTAATTGAAGCTCCGCCTCTTTTTTACAACCAATCACATAAAGAGGGTGGAGCTTCAGTCCTGATAAAAACGTCCAGATAGAGCCCACCTTGCCTTAATTGAAGCTCCGCCTCTTTTTTACAACCAATCACATAAAGAGGGTGGAGCTTCAGTCCTGATAAAAACGTCCATAGAGCCCACCTCGCCATAATTGAAGCTCCACCTCTTTTTACAACCAATCATATAAAGGGGGTGGAGTTTCGGTCCTGACACCTCGGCTGTTTTATAGATTTTTAAAAAATCTCCTGTCTGAGGAGATTTTATTTGAGAAAGATTGCTATAATGTGTAAAGGTGGCTGTTTAAAGAAAATCAAAATATGAGTTGCGACAGCAAAAGCTTTTTATTCTTACATTTATCTAAAAGCAAAGTATCATTCCCTGGCCAAATAATTTGCCTTTAAAAAAACGAGAGGATTATCTTATATTTACTGCAAACATAGCAACAGAGGGGTTTTATTTATTTATTTATTTTATGCGGTCTGATCTTTTTTTCTGCAAAGGGGGTCATCCTAAATCCCAAGATTGTCTCTCTATCGAGTAAACAAGATTGGCTCACCATATGACCCCTCCCGCCAAATATATATATTTGCAAAGCTATGAGCTTTGATTTTCTTCACCTTTCCCCAACCCCCACCCCAACATCAATCCTTAAATTGAGCCATGAATCAACTTGTACTTCTCTCTCAAAATAAATAAGTAAATAAGTCCAGTAACTCTTACAGAAAGAATTCTGTCTTCCTTCAGGCTTCATCTTACTAAATGTTTCTGGGTGCTTCCAAATTATGAACCGAGAATAACTATTTATTCAGAATGTTTCCTAGGCTGCATCAGTGGTGGGATTCGATTTTTTTTTACTACCGGTTCTGTGAGTGTGGCTTGGTAAGCGTGGCATGGCTTGGTGGGCATGGCAGTAGAAGGATACTGCAAAATCCCCAATCACTACCCACTCCAGGGGAAGGATACTGCAAAATCCCCATTCCCTCCTCACTCCACGGGAAGGATACTGCAAAATCCCCATTCCCACCCTACTCCAGGGGAAGGATACTGCAAAATCCCCATTCCCACCCTACTCCAGGGGAAGGATATTGCAAAATCCCCATTCCCACCCTACTCCAGGGGAAGGATACTGCAAAATCCCCATTCCCACCCTACTCCAGGGGAAGGATATTGCAAAATCCCCATTTCCTCCCGATCAGCTGGGATTCGGGAAGTAGAGAATAGATGGGGGCGGGGCCAGCCAGAGGTGGTATTTACCGGTTCTCTGAACTACTCAACATTTCCGCTACTGGTTCTCCAGAACTGGTCAGAACCTGCTGAATACCACCTCTGGACTGCATCACCGGAGGGATAGTATCTAGATCACATGAAGTGATATTACTGCCTTATACTTCCCTGGTGAGACTACACCTGGAATTCTGTGTCCAGTTCTCGGAATTGTGATACATAGATGCTGAAATTCTAGAAATGGTACAGAGAGATAATAAGAGGATGAAGACTAAATTGTAAGATGAACATTTGACAGAACATTTGACAGAATAGTCTAATTGAAGAGAAGGATTAGGGCAGTGATGGCGAACCTTTTTGTAAAGGCACGCCAAAATTGTGTGGGCATGCATGTGCGCTATCACACATGCGTGTGTGCCCACACCCTCAATGCAATGTGCTCTGCTCGCCTGCACATGTGTGCATGACTCCTGCCCCCCACATGGGCACATGACTCCCCTGCGTGGTGTGTGTAACTTTTTGCCCTTTCCAGACTTTTGAGGCTTTCCTGAAGCCTGGGGTGGGTGAAAATGGAGGCCTCTGGCCCTCTAGAAGGCCGAAAATCAGCTGGCTGGTGCAAGCATGCGCGTCGGAGCTGATGGCTTGCGTGCTGGCAAATATGGCTTCCCATGTCACCTGTGACACATGTGCCATAGGTTCACACTCACAACAATAGGGGTGACATACAACAGCAGAGTTGGAAGGGACCTTGGAGGTCTTTTCGTCCAACCCCCGTGCCTAGGCAGGAAGCCCTATACCAGCGATGGCAAACCTTTTAAGGCTCGCATGCCATTGGGGGGGGGGGGGGGAAGCGCAGGGAGTTTGTGGGCTGGTGTGCTGCACCCATAATCCAATGCATCCCCAGTGTGCATGCTTTTTTTGCATGCTTTTTTTGCCCTCCCCAGGTTCCAGAAGCTTTATAGGAGCCTGGAGAGGGTGAAAACATGATAGTGGTCTTCTAGTGCAGGGGTCCCCGACCTTTGCAACTTTAAGTCTGAAGGACTTCAGCTCCCAGACTTCTCCAGCCAGAAGAAGTCCTTTGCTGGCTGGAGAATTCTGGGAGCTGAAGTCCTTCAGAGTTAAAGTTGCAAAGGTTGGGGACCCCTGTTCTAGTGTATCTCTCTCTCTCTCTCTCTCTCTCTCTCTCTCTCTCTCTCTCTCTCTCTCTCTCTCTCTCTCTCTCTCTCTCTCTCTCTCTCTCTCTCTCTCTCTCTCTCTCTCTCTCTGTGTGTGTGTGTGTGTGTGTGTGTGTGTGTATGCCTCCATGGGCAATTCCTCTTGGTAGCTCATTTTTACCCGCCTTTCCACTAATGGATACATTTGAATTTAGTAGAACATTTCATTCGAATATAAACGGCATTTTGCGTGCGCCTTCTTCCTGCACATATTTTTCTGAGCGTTTGCTCCCTAATAAATGGTTTTGATTTTGTTTTGGGTTTTTTTCAAAGTATACCACAAAGTCCCCCAAAAAAGACAAAGACAAAGTTTGGGGCATATTATTAAGCACTCATTCCTGTATTTATTTGGGGAATACAGTTAGGGAAAGCTGGCACCGAAAGGCAAAGCCAAATGAGTGTTTCCAGCTTTCCTTTCTACGCAACCCCATTCATCACAATGACTTTTCTCCACTGCGTGTAATTAGATTCACATGTGCAGCCAGGAGATGGGAGAAGATGTGAAGTTGATGTTTGTTTGCTTGATTGATCTGCATCCCATCTATCCTCCACCACCACAACCCCGTGGGCAAATAGGAGCAAATAATTCAACGTTGGCCAATGACATCTCTTGCCTAAGGATGGGCTTCAGTTGAAGTCTCCAAAGCCCCATCTCAACATCTGGACTGTGGTGAGAATTGTACCACGTGATGGACTTTCTGTTGGGGAAATTTGGTTTGTGCTCTGACGTGGAGGACCTGTTTGACTGGGCATGTGTGTGTGTGTTTTTGTGTGTGTATGTGTTGATATTCTCTTACTTTCCCTACCGGTTTGCAAATGTGCCTTCGCTCTCATGCGCCACGTCCATGCATGCACTTGACCTACTGCGCATGTGCATTGATTGTGCATGCGGCTTGCACACATGTGCATGACAATGATGGGTTCCAGTGGTGGGTTTCTGCAGGCTCGCACCTACTCGCGAGAGCCAGTTGGTGAAATTTAGAGAACCGGTGAGAGGGGGGTTCCACTGGCATACCTGGAAGTAAATCTGGCCCGCCGCTGCCAGTGACCCAACGGGAAGGAAACGAAACGAAAGGAAGGAAGAAAGGAAGGAAGGAAGGAAGGAAGGAAGGAAGGAAGGAAGGAAGGAAAGAAAGAAAGAAAGACAGACAGAAAGAAAGAAAGAAAGAAAGAAAGAATTAATTTATCATCACAATTGAGTCCAAAATTTTGGTTGCTAATCAAGAACGTTGTTAAATGAGTTTCACCATATTTTAAAAGATGGCCACTCCCACCCTGTGACATGACTGCCAAGCCACGCCCACAAAATAGGCCACACCTACAGAGTAGGTTCTAAAAAAATTTGAAACCCACCACTGATGGGTTCCTACCAGTTCAGACCGGTTTGACCAAACCGGTAGTGGTTTGGTGGCCTGGGTTGCTGGTACTGGCAGTGACCCAGGCCTGCCACGCCCCCGAACCGGTTCTCCGAGTGGCGCCAAAGGTGCCACCATCTTGTTTTTCAGTTCTGCACATGCGCAGAACAATTCTAATTGTACTGCACATGTGGGCGAAGCATGTGCAAATGAGCGGTGTGTACACGAGTGAACCAGTAGTAATGCCTGCCGGAACCCACCCTGGCACATAGCTTGAAAACGTGCCTAAACAGGATGGCATAACGCTGGGGCGTGGGCGGGCTCACTTGCAATTTCCACTACTGGTTCAGGCGAACCATTCCTAACTGGCTGAATACCACCTCTGCCATGTATGTCATGCTTAACTTGGATCTCAGCAGCTCCAGTGAGGACGAACCCATGACACTTGTGTCAATGTTGACAGGCCATGAGGTTTTGGGTGTGTTGGGGGATATCTCTGTTGGGAGAGAGAAAGTTGTGCAGCGGAATGTGCAGCTAGAGAAACGTTGCTAGTAAACACACAATAGTAACTCAGACACCGCTTGTTAGGGGTAAAAAACACCCCCGTTGGAAAAAAACAGGCGGAATAGTGCAATACACCGGACAGCAAGAGATACGTTGCTTAAACCACACAAGAACTCTCAAAAACTGATAGTAGGAAAATAAATAGTCTTTACTCTTGATGTAACTAAAATACTTCTTTCAAACAGTGATACTAACTCCTCCACAATAAACAGTCCTTCACCAGAAACACAGTTATCTTACAGTCAGTCAAAACAATGATTCTTCTTCCATCTTCAGTTTCAGCTCCTTCCTCAGTGGCAATCAAGAAGCAAAGGAAAGCAAAGGGATGAACTATGTTTCCAGCTGCCTTTTATGATTAAGCTGGGAAGCACAGCCAATCAGATTCCACATAGGCTTTAAAGATACATATACCCTTTAATAATCCTGGCTTATATATTGTCAACCCAACATCAGGATAATTATCCTAACACTGCTAGTAAAAACAATTAGCTTTACTGGTGCTGTAAAACTAAACAAGCAGTTATAGTATATAGTGAGTCAAACAAAGTCCTTAACAAAAAAACAATTGCTTACAGTCGCAATTCAAGATTCTTCCTTCTTCCTTCAGTCAGTCACAGCGAGCAGAGAGCAATCAGTAGAGATATTGAGCAGAGAGAGTATGCGCTCTCCTGACTTCCTCTTATTGCCGAGATAATTACAGTTCCTTCTAATTGCATTCCAACATCCTTAAAGCAACAACAACCATTTGTCATCATGGTATTATATATTGCCTACCCAACACTAGGAGTCTACTCCTACCAGGGTGGCCCACCAGCACTTACTGTGCACCAGCATTTACCCTCATCCAAGAACTACATCTCGAAAGCACACTTCATTCTTGCATAATTTTGGGAAATGGCAGTACAGGGAGCAGCGTAAGGTGAACTTATTGAGTAGCAGCGACGGTGCTAAGACTAAAGTCAAGGCCCAGAGCTCTAACAGAACAACAGAGTTGAGGCTCTTATAGCCCAACCTCCTGCTCAAGTAAAAAAACCTGTATATCATTTCAGACAAATGGCTCTCCAACATCTTCTTGAAGACTTGCAGTGTTGGGGCATTCACAACCTCTGGAGGCAATTTCTGTTCCACTGGTTAATTGTTCTCACTGTCAGGAAATTTATCCTCAGTTCCAAGTTGCTTCTCTCCTTCATCAGTTTCCACCCATTGCTTCTTGTTCTGCCCTCAGGTGCTTTGGAGAATAGTTTGACTCCCTCTTCTTTGTGGCAACCCCTGAGATATTGGAACACTGCTATCATGTCTCCCCTAGTCCTTCTTTTATTAAACTGTATTTCTCCCTCCCTCTCTATTCCCCTACCTACCTACCTACCTACTGTAATACAATAATACAATAGCAGAGTTGGAAGGGACCTTGGAGGTCATCTAGTCCAACCCCCTGCCTAGGCAGGAAACCTTATACAGTTTCAGACAAATGGCTATCCAACATCTTCTTGAAGACTTGCAGTGTTGGGGCATTCACAACTTCTGGAGGCAATTTCTGTTCCACTGATTCATTGTTCTCACTGTCCGGAAATTTCTCTTTAGTTCTAAGTTGCTTCTCTCCTTGATTAGTTTTTTCTCCTGCCTTCAGGTGCTTTGGAGAATAGCTTGACTCCCTTTTTTGTGGCAGCCGATTGCCTTTGGAAAAAAAGCACCTTTATTTATTTATTTAGAAAACTTATTTAGCCTCCTACTCGCTCATAGCGACTCTTGTGAATTACAAGCAATACAAGCACAGTGTAGGAAAACAAACACAAAAACCATAACTCCCCTCCCACCTACCCCTGGCGGCCACACACAGTCAAAGAAGCCATTCGATGGGCTCCATCTCATTGTGGAAACTAATGACTGAGAAGCGCCATAGAAACCTAATCTGAGCATTTCTCGATCATGGATGGGGCCAATGAAGACACACCGTGAATTAGTATGTTGGCTCGTTGGGTGTCCCCTTGGCTTGTTGTGCCAGCCTGCAGAAACAACTGAGGGAGCCTGCAACCGCTTTCAAGACTTCAAGGCATGGGGTGGAAGCAAGATGCGCAGTGAGAGACAGAAAGAGACAGAGACAGAGAGCGAAAAAGGGACAGACATAGAGACAGACAGAGAGAGAGGGAGAGACAGAGAGACAGACACACACAGAGAGACAGACAGAGGGAGACAAAGGGAGAGAAACAGAGAGAGGGAGAGAGAGGGAGAGACATAAAAACAGTGAGAGAAACACACACAGAGAGAGAAACAGAGAGAGGGAGAGAGAGACACACAGAGAGAGACAGCCAGAGAGACAGAGACAGACAGACAGACAGAGACAGAGGGAGACAGACAGACAGACAGATAGAAAGAGAGAGACAGAGGGAGAGAAAGACAGATAGAGAAAGAGAGACATACAAACACACACACAGAGAGACAGAGAGGGAGAGGCATACAGACAGACAGAGACAGAGGGAGAGAGACAGACAGACAGAGGGAGAGAAAGAGAGAGACAGACAGACAGACAGAGAGACAGAGAAACAGAGGGAGAGACACACACAGAGAAAGAGAGACAGAGAGATATACACACAGAGAGAGAAAGAGACACAGAAGGAAAGAGAGAGAGTGAAAAAGAGAGCGGGAGAGAGACAGACAGACAGAGGGAGAGCGATTGAGAGAGAGACAGAAAAAAAGAAAGAGACAGACAGACAGAGAGAGAGAAACAGAGAGAGGGAGAGAGACAGACAGACAGAGAAAGAGACATAGAGAGAAAAACAGAGAGAGGGAGAGAGAGACACAGAGAGAAAGACAGACACACAGAGAAAGAGGCACACACAGAGAGAGAAAGAGAGACAGAGAAAGAGGCAGAAAGAAAGAGAAAGAGAAAGACACATAGAGACAGAGAGAGAGAGAAAGACACAGAGAGACAGAGAGAGAATCCAAGGCTCGTCTCAGTGTTGGAGATTCAGCAGGAGCCGTGTATTCTGCTGGTTGCTATTACTGAAGCTATCAATAAAGGCCCAGCTCAGGAAGCCAAAGGAGGAGTGAGGCCTATAAATCACGGGGGAATCGGTGCGCATGATCCATCTGGAAGAAAGTGGGAAGTTCATTCGCTCACAGCTGGTCTGTGTGTGTGTTTGTGTAGATATATATTTATAGGAGTCTTGTCCAAAACCAAGGCGCATTCCACACTTGCTTCCCACTCATTCCTGCCGAATCTGATCAGTATCTGCTAAACGTTTTACACAGCCCATCTCCCATCCTGAGCATATGAGAAAGACAAAATCTACAAGGGTTTCTCCCTTTGCCACCAACAGGATTTGAAGGGTGAGCTTGGGATAAACTTACAACTGTTCCTTTAGTGACGATTGGACAACAGTACTGAAAAAAGGGATTTATGATCACTTTTCACACTTACGACCATTGCAGCATCCCCATGGTCATGTGATCAAAATGTGGATGCTTGTCGATTTGTTCATTCCCCCGCCCCATTTATTCTTAACATACAATAAGTGTTTGGTGAACAGCGTATTGTCTGACCCAGTGGCTTACTTAGTAATATTATTAAAATCCTAATTTCTACCTCTGTTATCCAACCATTGATAGAACAAATCTACATATTAATAAACGCAATTGTTTTATAAGTTTCTTTCCCTTTTACCAAACATTATCCCAAGGAGAAAGCATTTTTTCTTTTTTTTGCAAAAAGTTTTTTTTCCTTTAAGAAGATGTTGGATTTGTTTGTTTGTTTGTTTGTTTGTTTGTTTGTTTGTTTATTTATTTATTTATTTATTTATATTTGTATACCGCTCTATCTCCCCTAAGGGACTCAGGGCGGTGCACAGAAGTATAAAAGCAATACATACAAAACAATTTAAAATAAATTAAATTAGGCTCTGTGCTAAAAATTTTGTTAAAAACATCCGAATCAGTTAAGACTATACCCATTAAAACTGTAAAAACTGTGTCTTTAATGCCCGGCGGAAGAGGCATAGGTCCAAGATGGTACGAAGGTCGGGGGGTAGGTTGTTCCAGAGGGCAGGGCCTGCCACAGAGAAGGCTCTCTCCCTGGGGGCCACCCATCGGCATTGTCCGGCAGATGGTACCCTGAGGAGGCCCACTCTGTGGGAGCGGACAGGTCTAAGGGAGGTATGTGGTAGGAGGTGGTCCCGCAGGTAACCAGGTCCCATGCCATGGAGCGCTTTAAAGCTGGTTACTAACACCTTGAAGCGCACCCGGAAGGCCACAGGCAGCCAGTGCAGCTCGCGCAGGAGAGGTGTTACATGGGAATATCGAGAAACTCCCAAAATCCCCCGCGCGGGCGCATTCTGGACTAGCTGGAGCCTCCGGATGCACCTCAAGGGGAGCCCCATGTAGAGAGCGTTACAGTAGTCCAGGCGGGATAGCCATTTGTCTGAAATGGTATAGGACTTCCTGCCTAGGCAGGGAGTTGGACTAGATGACCCCCAAGGTCCCTTCCAACTCTGCTATTGTATTGTATTGTATTGTAACATCCATTCATAAATATGTAAAGATATTAGATTGTGCCGAAATGAACAGGTTGACATTGAGAATAAAGGACAAAGAGGAATCAGTGCACCACAGGATATGGGGGCGATTTTGTGATTGGCTTGAAAAATGATACAAATAGAAAGGAACAAGGCGCAAAAAATAAATAAATCAGATGACACCTTATTAAATCGGGGGAGGGGAAATAAGAAAGTATGAAAATGAAAATATAGAGGCGGAAAAATAATACGAATGGACAAATGTTAAGTAGCAATTATAAAAACGTATATTTAAGAATGAAAGGAGAAAGCATTTCTGTTTCTCCTTCGGAGATGGCGATCAGCATCTGCTCTTTTGTAAGAATTTAAAACCAAACCATCAAAACAAAATCGAACCAAGACTGTGACACACTTTTAATCAATCAAAGCTTTCAAGTACACAAATGTATAGCCAATTAATGAATCCTGCTTGCCTGGTTTCCTCAAGATGGACTGGAACTACAGCTGCCAGAATTCCACAGAAGCTCAAATTTTGGGAGACTTAACAATTTTCTGAGATGTGTTCCCAATTCATTTAACAGTACAGTGCCTGGCAGAACAATTAAACCTCCCGGAGTGCACATAGTCAGTAAAACAGCCATGGTAACAAGATTCCAGTAATTTAACATAATAATATACAATCCATCCCAACAATGATCATATTAAAAAAAAGAATAAAATTGATGCCCATCATCACTAACTCAATTAATAGAACTCCGTTTTTAAAATCTGCAGCAGTCCAGGTGCTCCAGTTCTGACTCCTATATTCCTAAGAAATAATGATACCAGTAAAATAAAGTTTTAAGACTTTATTTACTAGAAAAACAAAAAAAGTCAATGGAGTCCAAGTTTGCATTAACAGAGGGATAGAATCAGGATCACGTGAAGGGTTGATACCACTTTATAAGGCCTTGGTAAGGCCACACTTGGAATACGGCATTCAGTTTTGGTTGCCACGATGTAAAAAAAAAGATGTGGAGACTCTGGAAAGAGTGCAGAGAAGAGCAACAAAGATGATTAGGGGACTGGAGACTAAAACATATGAAGAACGGTTGCAGGAACTGGGGATGTCTAGTTTAATGAAAAGACATGAGACATGATAGCAGTCTTCCAATATCTCAGGGGTTGCCACAAAGACGAGGGAGTCAAGCTATTCTCCAAAGGACCTGAGGGTAGAACAAGAAGCAATGGGTGGAAACTCATCAAGGAGAGAACCATCTAGGGTGGGTGGGTGGGTGGTGGATGGATGGATGGATGGATTGATAGAGGGATAGATGATTAGATGGATAGATAACTAGATGACTTGGATGGATGGATGGATGGATGGATGGATGGATGGATGGATGGATGGATGGATGGATGGATGGGTGGGTGGGTGGGTGGGTGGGTGGATAGATGGATAGATGATTAGATGGATAGATGACTAGATGACTGGATAGATGGATGGATGGATGGATGGATGGATGGGTAGATGATTAGATGGATAGATAACTAGATGAATAGATTGATAGAGGAAGGGGTGGATAGATGGAGAGAAGGATAGATGATTAGATGGATAGATAACTAGATGTCTAGATGGATGGATGGATGGATGGATGGATAGATGGAGAGAAGGATAGATGATTAGATGGATAGATAACTAGATAGATACCTACCTACCTATCTAGTGTATTTCTCTCTCCCTTTATTTCTCTCTATCCCTCTACCTACCTATCTACCGACCTATCTACTATATTTCTCTCTCTGTCTCTATTTCTCTCTCTCTATCCCTCTCCCTACCTATTATCTACACTCTCTCTCTCCCTACCTACTGTATTTCTCTCTCTCTCTCTCTCCCTCCCTCCCTCCCTCCCTCAACCTCCCTACCTCCCTACCTCCCTATCTACCTACTCTCCCTCCCTCCCTCCCTCCCTACTGTATTTTTTTGTCTTTCTCTCCCTCTCTATGCCTCTATCTACCTACCTACTTTTTTTGAAAATTTGCCTCTTCAAAACCTGGGTGCGTCTTATACTCCTGTGCGTCTTATATTCCGAAAAATACGGTATATATATATACACTGTGGTAGCATAGTGGTTAGAATGCAGTACTGCAGGCTACTTCTGCTGGCTGCGACAATTTGGCAGTTCAAATCTCACAGGCTCAAGGTTGACTCAGCCTTCCATCCTTCCGAGGTGGGTAAAATGAGGACTCAGATTGTTGGGGGCAAATATACTCTGTAAACCGCTTAGAGAGGGCTATAAAGTACCGTTAGGTGGTATATACATTATCAAAAATTATTAATCTATAAAACCAAAGCTAAAAAAAGAAAGAAAGAATGGGCTAAGAGATGTTAACAACAAGAAGATTGATGAGGGCCATCAAAGAATTTGGAACCAGGAGTTATGAAGTCCGATGGAAAAGTCCGATGTTCAACCATGAGAAAAAGAAAGTGAGCCAGAATATAATAGTCGTCTTCAGATACCTCATACCTAGAAGATCAAAAGCTGTTTTCTCTCATGCCAGAAGGTAGGAATAAGGGATTTAAGCCCAGAGAAAAAGAGATTCTGGTTGAGCAGATTCTGGTTGTCCTCGACTTAACAATCATTCATTCAGTGACTGTTTGAAGTTACAATGGCACTGAAAACATAACTTATAACTGTTTTTCACACTTATGACTGTCAGGACATCTCCAAGGTCACACGAGATCAAAAATTCAGATGCTTGGCAACTGGCATGTATTGATGACGGTTGCAGTGGCCTGGGAATACGTGATCACCTTAAGAGCTGTGGTGGCGCAGTGGTTAGAGTGCAGTACGGCAGGCTATTTCTGCTGATCACCGGCTGCCAGCAGTTTGGCAGTTCAAATCTCACAGGCTCAAGGTTGACTCAGCCTTCCATCCTTCCGAGGTGGGTAAAATGAGGACTCAGATTGTTGGGGGCAAATATACTCTGTAAACCGCTTAAAGAGGGCTATAAAGTACCGTTAGGTGGTATATACATTATCAAAAATTATTAATCTATAAAACCAAAGCTAAAAAAAGAAAGAAAGAATGGGCTAAGAGATGTTAACAATAATGCAGCCACCTCCCTAGTTCTCTGGAGTCTTCACACCTGATGATCCAGATCTTGAGGGACCTTCAAAAAGTCAACAGGGATGGTGCCAACTTCACCTCAGGAAATTAGGTAGCCGAATTTCCTGAGAATCGGGAACCTAGAGACTTTTCTCTAGTTAGACACTGTAGGGTGCATCAAATTCTTCTTCAAAATATGCTCCTGAAGCTCTTATTTCTTTGTCCCTAATTTGCTTTTTAAAAGAGAACTGGACTTTCTTGGGGGGGTTTTCCCCCTTTGAAAACTTTTTGGTTCTCATCCAAGAAACTTCTTCAGTTCTCATTTCGCTTAGGAGAAGTTGGAGAGGACTGTCAGGTAGAGAAAGTTATCCGTGACACCTCACCCTGACAAGGTGCAGGGAATCACCTTTGCAGCCTGAAGTGCCTTGTCCAAGCAAATCAAAGCCATCCTAGCAAAGACCCAATGAGGAACATGCTTCTCCAAGATAGCTCCGGGTTCCAGGGAACATTCTATTCTAAACATGTCCTAAGTTTTCCCTAGTCCTTGACTCTCGGCTGCCCCAACTGCCAAATATTCAGGGAGAAAAGCCAAGTCAGGCAGTTGAGAGATAAATCTTTAACTTTCGTTGGCTGCGCTGGGACATTGCTCTTGATTAATGTCACGGGCAGATTCCTCGATCATGGCGCTGTTCCTTGAGTTTGCATTTGAGAGTGTCTCTCGGTCTTCCCTTTTATTGTGAGTTCAGCATCTGAACCAAAATTGCAGGCAGGTTTGTCAGGAAGCAAGAATGCATGGTGGCAATCCTGTGAAGATGAAAAGAAGGACTAGGGCAGGGGTCTGCAAAGTCGGCTCTTTTAAGACTGGTGGACTTCAACTCCCAGAGTTCCCCAGCCAGCATAGCTGGCTGGGGAATTCTGGGAGTTGAAGTCCACCAGTCTTAAAAGAGCCGACTTTGCAGACCCCTGGACTAGGGGAAACTTGACGGCAGTATTCCAGCTTTTCAGAGGCTCCTACAAAGATGAAGGAAGGTCAGAGAGATATGTAGAACCCAGACGACACACTATTAAATGGAAAAAGGGGGAAAGAGAGGAAAAATAGAAAAGAAAGTATTAAGATACAAGTATATGTGCAAGAATGAGACATAGAAAAAATAATAGTTAAGGCATGATAGCGAAGAAAAGGGAATGGGAGAGGATAAGCATAAAATTACTACTGGGTTTGTGGGACAATATAGTCGACCATTTCACAAAGGCTCAGGGTGCTATTAAGCATAAAGAAAGTTGTGAAAGATATGGACTGAAATTGTGAATATATATTGGCTACCCAAAGGGGAGAATGTTAGGAGTAGACTCCTAGTGTTGAGTAGGCAATATATAATACTATGATGACAAATGGCCCTTGTTGCTTTAAGGATGTTGGAATTCAATTAGAGACTGTAATTATCTTGGCAATAAGAGGAAGTCTGGAGAGCGCATTCTCTCTCTGATCTCTCTCTGCTGATTGCTCTCTACTTCATTGCTCCCTGATTGCTCGACCATGGCTGACTGCTTGAAGAAGGAAGAATCGTGAATTGTGACTGTAAGCAATTGCTTGTTTGTTAAAGACTTTGTTTGACTTACTATCTACAATCACTGCTTGTAAAGCAGTAGTTTAGTTTTACAACACCAGTAAAGCTACTTGTTTTTACTAACAGTGTCTGAGATACTATTTGTGTGTTCACTAACAACGTTTCTCTAACTGCACATTCAGCTGCACAGGAGATACCCCCAACAACCATCCCAAAAATACACCAGTTCAGAGTTGAAAGGAGATAACCACAACAACAGAAAAGGAAAGGAAGAGAGGAGGAGAGCAGAAGGGAGGGAAGGAGAGGGAAGGAAGAAAGAGGAAAGGAGAGGAACGAGGGAAGGGATAGAAAGAGAAGGAGAGAGGGTAGGAGAGAGAAGAGGAAGAGGAGGAGTAGGGGAAGAGGCAAGGGAAGAAGGAAAGGGAGAGGAGAGGAGGAAGGGATGAAGTAGAGAAGGGAGAGAGGGCGAAAAGAAGGTAAAAATAGGGTGGTGATAATACAAAATAGGTGTGTGGGATGGTAAGCAGAGCAACCCAGAATGTGTATTTTAACCTTTTATGCGGAAAATTTTATTTATTTATTTATTTATTTTATTGGATTTCTAGACTGCCCCCTCTCCCCAAGGGGACTCGGGGTGGTGTACAGGTAAAATTAAAAGCTGCTAAAAACATGACAATACATACAAAGTTAAAATCAAATTAAATAACCCTGTACAAATTTATAAAAGTTAAAACTGAACCCAAAAAAACGAATAAAATAATTTAAATTGCAGACTGGGGCGAGAAGCATAAGTTAGGCCAAGCCGGCTTGATGGAACAGGTGAGTTTTAAGTTTCTGGCGGAAGGAGCAGAGGTCCGTGGTAGTTCTGATATCAGGGGGTAGTTCATTCCAAAGGGTCGGGCCCATCACAGAGAAGGCCCTTCCCCTGGGCGTCGCCCGCTGGCACTGCCTAGTGGACGGCACCCGGAGAAGTCCCTCTCTGTGGGAGCGAATCAGCCAAAGGGATGTATGGGGCAGGATACGATCCCGCAAATAACTAGGTCCTGTGCCATGGAGCGCTTTAAAGATGATGACCAACACCTTGAAATGCACCCGAAAGACCACAGGCAGCCAGTGCAGCTCGCACAGGAGCGGTGTTACGTGGGAGTATCTAGTAACTCCCACAAAATAAATATGTAGAAGTGATAAAGATAAAGAAGAAGAAGAAGAAGAAGAAGAAGAAGAAGAAGAAGAAGAAGAAGAAGAAGAAGAAGAAGAAGAAGAAGAAGAAGAAGAAGAAGAAGAAGAAGAAGAACAAGAACAAGAACAAGAAGAACAAGAAGAACAAGAACAAGAAGAACAAGAACAAGAACAAGAACAAGAACTACTATGTGGATGTATACCTGTAACTGTATGTAAGAGAATAAAAATTTAAAAAAAAAACTTTGCAGCTTCCTCTGGAAAGCCAGCCGTGACATTTACCCTCCAGTGGACCAATGGTGAAGTGCCTGATGGATTTGTGGCAAGGCACCAGGGCAGGAAAGAGGAGCGCATAGGAGAGGGAAGGAATGATGGTCCTGGGACAGGCATGAAATCCTCTTATCTTTGCTACCAATTCGGAACTAGGAGCGCAGGCATTCCTGCTTTGCTCATGCGCGGCACCTTCTGAGCATGTGCAGAGCACCCGTGATGTTGTCTGGGTGGGTGGGAGGAGCCTCTCCCTACCACAACTACCAGTTTGCCCGAATCTGGGCAAGCCAGCAGAATACCACCTCTGGCAATCCAGTAGGGGGAAGAAAGGCCCTTCGGAATGGCTCCGTGACAGACAAACTCTTTGACGTCTGTAAATACTCAGGCAATGCCGGGTTATCAGCTGGTTTACATATAAAATATAAAAGGGAAGTGAGCAAAAAGGTGCATTTTGCAGAAGGGCCACTTCCTTCTTCCTTGGTTCACAGGATTTATAAGGCTCATCTCCAGTGGTGGGTTTCAAAATTTTTTAGAACCTCTTCTGTAGGTGTGGCCTGCTTTGTGGGAGTGGCTTGCCGGCCATGTGACCAGGCGGGAGTGGCTTGGTGGTCATGTGACTGGGTGGGCGTGGCCAACCGGTAAAATGTGGTGAAATTCACTCAACAACGCTCTTGCTTAGCAACCAAAATGTTGGCTCAGAAACTCTGGCATTTGAAGCACGCAAGTCTTAAAGCTGTCCAGTTACAAGACCCTCGCACCTCTCAACCTTTAGAAAAAAAAAACCCAGGGGTGTTCAAACTTGACAGCTTTAAGACTTGTGGACTTCAACTCCCAGAATTCCCCAGCCAGCCAACCAATTTTGCAGATGTCAACTCCCAGAATTCCCCAGCCAGCCATGACATCTGTCTCTCTTTCTTTCTCTGTCACTCTCTCTGTCTTTCTCTTTCTTTCTCTGTCTCTCTCTGTGTCTCTCTGTCTTTCTCCCTCTCTGTCTCTCTTTCTCTGTCTCTCTCTGTGTGTGTGTGTGTGTCTGTCTCTTTCTTTCTCTGTCTCTCTCTCTGTCTTTCTCTCTCTGTGTCTCTCTCTGTCTCTCTTTCTCTGTCTCTTTCTCTGTCTCTCTTTCTCTCTCTCTCTCTCTCTCTGTCTTTCTCTCTGTGTGTGTCTCTCTGTGTGTGTGTCTCTGTGTGTGTGTCTCTGTGTGTCTCTCTCTGTCTCTTTCTCCCTCTCTCTCTGTCTCTCTTTCTTTCTCTCTCTCAGTCTCTCTCTTTCTCTGTCTCTCTTTGTCTCTCTCTCTCTCTCTGTCTTTCTCTCTGTGTGTGTCTCTCTCTCTGTCTCTTTCTCCCTCCCTCTCTGTCTCTCTTTCTTTCTCTCTCTCTCTTTCTCTGTAATACCTATTGTAATATACGTGAAATACTTATTGTAAAATGTGAGAAAGAGGTGCATTAGGACGAACCTGGCAGAAAAGTCATCCGAATTCATATTTTATGCGGCCTTTTCTCCCTCAACATTCACAAACAGGTATTTTTGTGAAAATGAAAGTCCGATGTGCCCATCTCTCTTGATTTCAGAAACAGCAGAGGCAGAAAAGAGCTGAATCAGGAGATCCAAGGACTGAAAAACAAACAAGAACCCTGAGATGCTCTGTGCCATCTGGCAGAGTTTGTGTTCTAACAAGGTCAGGTTCATAACTTGGGCGAAAGCTACTTGTTCTTGCACCGTCCTGCACACAGTCGTAGGTCCTGTGTTGGATGGGCCTTCCTGCTGGATGTAGCAACTGCTGTCTCCGCTTTGGAGCTGTCTGCAAGAAGTATAAACAACTCCCCACCATCCAGTCAGAGCCGAGGAAGCTTCTTGGATGAGAAGCGAAAGGTCTTCAAAGAAAAAAAAATCAGGAAGTCCAGTTGCCTCTTGAGGCTGCAATGGCTGGGCCTCTTCACTCTAGAACGACGGCGCCTGAGAGGTGACCTGATTGAAGTCTATAAAATCATGCACGGTGTGGACAAAGTAGAAAAGGAAAAACTGTTTTCCCTATCACACAACCCTTGAACTAGGGGGCACTCCATGAAACTTTTGGAAGCTAGACCTCAAACAAATAAGAGGAAGTCCTTTTTCACCCAGAGGATCCCTGGTCTATGGAACTCCCTGCCAGAAGAAGTGGTGACAGCTGTCAGCCTCGACACCTTTAAGAAAGGATTAGAGGAGTTCGTGGAGAACTCGCCGCCCTGGGTCCGTTTGGAGAAGGGCGGGGTATAAATTCAATAAAATCAAAAACAAAAAAAAGAACAAGGGTATCCATGGCTTTCATGATGGATGCCTGAGGACACCTTCCGGGTTGGAGAGATAGGCAGGATATTTCTCAATGCCATTTGCAGGGAATCATAAGCAGGTGAAGACATCTGCTTGGGAAGACCCTGAAGCAAATGGGGAGCCACTGTGTGAGACAGAATGCTGGACTGGATGGGCTGTGGCCTGTTCCAGCAAGGCTGTTCTTATGTTCTTATGAAAAATCACCTTTGGGGCAGCTGATTCCCATCCTGTCCATTCAAACCAGAGAAAACTTCACAACCCCTAGTTATCAGCGTTGTTGCTGTGCACTTTGTTAAGTCAGGCCTGCAGCCATCTTTTCTTTTGGATCTTTGGCCTGTCACACTTTCTATTATTCTACGAGGCATTTTCTATGGTGGGAAAATGGGAGGGGGAAATTGTACGGAGTGAGATGATAGGTAGCCATAACAACATTCTTTCTAGAAAGCCAAGGTCACCCTTTCTCTTGACATCTCTGCACTTGACCGGAACTGGATGGGTGGAAACTGCCAGCATGGCAGTGGGAGATTGGACCATGGGATGGACTTATGGGTGTGGGGGGCAAGATCTTGAACTTTCAACTAAGTGGGGAAAACCGGGAAGCTTTCAAATTTGGGTTTTCCCAGATGTGCCCACATGGCTCTCTTACAATACAATAGCAGAGTTGGAAGGGACCTTGTAGATCTTCTAGTCCAACCCCCTGCGTGGGCAGGAACCTTATACCATTTCAGACAAATGGCTATCTAATATCTTCTTAAAGACTTCCAGGGTTGGGGCATTCTGATCTTAATAAATTCGAACTTTGAGGAATGCTTTGCTTCGGACTCTGATTTACTTTTGGATGCTGTCTGGAACCCTGGCAATCATCCTTTTTTATTATTGGATTCTCAATTCAAACTGGAGATCTGCACCCAAGCGGATGCAATGTATAATTTCGCCAGTCTAGCACATGGCATCTATTAAGATCCTTTTGCTAAACACAGGGACTGGCTCAAACCTGGTTTTGTCATAGTGTATTAAGCCAAATGGCTTTAGAGAATGATGACGTGTTACTCTTCTTATATACAGATCCTCTAGTTGCAGTGCGATCTATCTCTGTGTATGGAGATACTTTACTTTTTACTTTTATTAAATTTCTATCCCGCCCTATCTCCCCCAAAGGGACTCAGGGCAGCGCACAGGAACTTAAAATCCCAAAGTACAAAGAATAAAATTTAAATTTCTACAAAATTTAAAACTACAATTAAACAGTTTAACCCGTGCTAAAAAGAGAAAACAATTAATTTAAAACCCAGCTATAATAAATATGGTTATAGCAGCTATGCCAGGCCGGCCATATGAAAGAAATAGGTTTTTAAAGTCCGGCGGAAGAGGTGAAGGTCGGTGATAGTCGGAGGTCTGAGATAGTCCTCAATCTACAACCATCCGTTTAGCGACCGTTCAAAGTTACTACAGCACTGGAAAAAACTTACGAGTTCTCCCAACTGTTGCAGGATACCCATATTCCCTTGATCAGAATTCAGAAGCTTAGCAACTGCGGTGTATTGAAGAAGGGTGCAGTGTCCAAGGCTCATGTGAATTTGTGACTTTCCAAGGTGACTTTTGAGCACAACAGCAATAGAAGGAAGCAGGACTCGCTTAACAACTGTGTGATCCATTTAACAAGTGTGCGCCAAAAAGGTGGTAAAATCAGGCACAGGTCACATCAGAACTGCCTCAATTAGCAACAGAAATTTGGGGCTCAATTATGGTTGTCGAGGATTACCTCTGTGTGTGTGAGAGAGAGATAGAGAGACAGACAGGGAGAGGGAGGGAGGGAGAGAGAGAGAGAGAAGCAGAGAGCGAGAGGGAGGGAGACACACACACAGAGAGAGAGAGAAGGAGGCAGAGACAAACACAGAGAGAGAAACAGAGAGATGGAGGGAGGGAGAAAGAGAGAGAAACAAAGAGACAGAGAGACAGAGGCAAAGAGAGAGACAGAGGCAGAGAGAGAGACAGACACACAGAGAGACAGAGAGGGGGCAGAGAGAGAGAGAGGAGAGAGAAAGAGAGGCAGAGAGAGACAGACACAGAGAAAGAGAGAGACAGAGAAGAGGCAAAAAGAGAGACAGAGAGGGGGAGAGAGAGAGAAAAAGAGAGACAGAGCAGAGAGACAGATACAGAGAGAGAGAGACAGAGAGGGGGGCAAAGAGAGACACAGAGACAGAGAGACAGAGACAGAGAGGGGGGCAAAGAGAGAGACAGACAGAGAGACAGAGACAGAGAGATCTGTGTGTCCAGCTCTTGCTTGCCTTGAAGCTAAATCTTCCCAGATCAGCCGCAGACATAGGAGGAGGAAAGGAAAACAGGTTTAAAGGGGTCTTTCATTTTTCTGAACCTTAACGACTGTGGCAGGAGCAGGAAGTTCTGGTAATTATTTTATCGTGTTTGGGGAGCAGGAAAGGAGAAGGAAGATCTGAAGACATCTGTGGAATGCAAATTTGAATGCTAGGTAGACCTGCTGGCAAAGTACAGAAGATGTGAAAAGATCAACATAAATATTGGAACAGACTTTCTTCGTCTTACTCCCAGATCTAAATTTAGTGAGGCAAATTTCAAGATGTTCAAGGTTCAGTGCTCTATGTTTGCGTGTGCGTTTGTAAATGCACACACATACCAGGGATAAAATGCAGCAGGTTCTGACAGGGTCTGGAGAACCAGTAGCAGAAATTTTGAGTAGTTCGGAGAACCGGCAAATGTCACCTCTGGCTGGCCCCAGAGTGGAGTGGGAATGGAAATTTTGGGGTATCCTTCCCCTGCCATGCCCACCAAGTCACGCCTGCAGAACTGGTAGTAAAAAGAAATGAATTTCACCACTGGCACACACACACACACACAAAACACACACACTACACATGACAGTTAGCAGCATGGAGAGAGAGAGAGAGAGAGAAAGAAAGAGAGAGAGAGAGATAAAATAGACGGTAGATAGAAAGGTGATAGGCAGATGGACAGTTAATAGATAAATAGATGATAAATGGATGGTAGAGAGAGAGCTAGCCAGACAGACAATTGATAGACAGTTGGGAGAGAGAAAGGGAGAGAGATTAGATGATAGATAGGATACATGGTAGATAGTTAGCTAGATGATAGCTAGGTAATGCGAGAGAGAGAGAGAAAGAGAGAGATCGATGATAGATAGATAGATAGATAGATAGATAGATAGATAGATAGATAGATAGATAGATAGATAGATAGATAGATAGATAGATACGGATAGACAGACAGACAGACTGACTGACTGACAAAAAAAGAGGGAGTGGAAAAGGAGGGAGTGGAACACACTGATAGAGATAGATATTGATGGAGAAGGAGAGAGATTAGATAGATAGATAGATAGATAGATAGATAGATAGATAGATAGATAGATAGATAGACAGACAGACAGACAGACAGACAGACAGACAGACAGACAGACAGACAGACAGACAGACTTACATCTTACATACATGCACAGACACACTCAATTATATCTTGGATTAAACCATAACTGCATTTTCTTCCCTAATAGTGACTTCTGTTTCATCAATGAATATTTAAGCTTTTAATTGCGGTAAATAGCCTCAATTATGATGTGTAAGAAGGCAAATCTCTATTTGAGCTGTGCAAGCACTCTGGATTACAAAGCAAGAAGCTGCTGCGGGGCCCAGATGCTTGTGCAGGTAACACATGTCTGCAGCTTTTCCAGCCTAGTCTGTCTTTTGCTGGGATTGCGGAGGACAGCCGCGCCATCTCTGGAAGAGACACGGAGGCTTCAAGGAGATGCAGACAGGTGCGCAACTTCCCCTCCTGCTTATCTTGCTTAATTGGACTGCCACACTTTGATATCTAGGTATCTTGTATTACATTACAGCTTTTCAGGCTGATCCAGAGGTGGGATTCAGCAGGTTCTGACCAGTTCTGGAGAACCGGTAGCGGAAATTTTGAGTCATTCGGAGAACCGGTAAATACCACCTTCTGGCTGGCCATGCCCAAAATCTATTCTCTGCCTCCCGAGTCCCAGCTGAGGGAATGGGGATTTTGCATTATCCTTCCCTTCCCCTTCCCCTTGAGCAGTATAGGTGGTGCCTTGCTCAATAGAAGTAACTGTGGCCTTTCTTAAAAAACATTCCTCAATCCTGGAGGATGAAAATGAGGGAGCAGAGGGTGCTGCGGCCCCGCCCACTGGGGGCCAGGGAGAAGAAGATACAATTGCCAAAAGACTTAGATCTCAAAAGTGACTTTATTTTAGTATAACATAACTTTTGTTTGGATGTTTATACATGATTGCTAGCATAGTTTTTACAATGATATATTTACATTTCTTTCCACTTTGTAGTACAAATGAAAATTAATGTATTATCTATATTTTGTTATGAAGCCTCGGAAGGGGTCTTTGACTTCGACGTGAAAGTTCTCACAATATCTTTTATACACCTTACCCTTTACCCTATTTGTAAAAAATTATAAAACCCAATAAAACTTTTAAAATACAAAAAATAGCTGTGAAAGGGAACTTGGAGTCCTAGTGGACAACCATTTAAATATGAGCAAGCCGTGTGCAGATCAGGTGAAGTGTTAATACCACTTTATAAGGCCTTGGTAAGGCCACACTTGGAATACGGCATTCAGTTTTGGTCGCCACGATGTAGAAAAGATGTGGAGACTCTAGAAAGAGTGCAGAGAAGAGCAACAAAGATGATTAGGGGATTGGAGACTAAAACATATGAAGAACGGTTGCAGGAACTGGGTATGTCTAGTTTAATGAAAAGAAGGATTAGGGGAGACATGATAGCAATGCTCCAATATCTCAGAGGTTGCCACAAAGAAGAGGGAGTCAAACTATTCTCCAAAGCACCTGAGGGTAGAACAAGAAGCAATGGGTGGAAACTAATCAAGGAGAGAAGCAACTTAGAACTGAGGAGAAATTTCCTGACAGTGAGAACAATGAGTCAGTGGAACAGAAGTTGTCTCCAGAAGTTGTGAATGCCCCTACACTGCAAATCTTTAAGAAGATGTTGGATAGCCATTTGTCTGAAAGGGTATAGGGCTTCCTGCCTAGGCAAGGGATTGGACTAGATGACCTCCAAGGTCCCTTCCAACTCTGCTGTTGTATTGTATTTTATTATATTATTCCCACCAAGCCACGCCCACAGAACTGGTAGTAATTTTTTTTTTAATCCGACCATTCAACTTACACAGTTAAATGTGTGTTTTCATCAAGCAAGTGGATGACCTTGTGAAACGTTCACATATATTCCCTTACTAAGAAAAGGAAGTTGCTGGTGGGTTTCCTAATATACTTGGGTGAAAGGAAGAAAAATTAGCAAAACATTCCGCCCTTAAATCTCAGGAAAAATGGTCAAGGTAGAACAGAATCGAAGTAGAGCTAAGGAGGAGTTCCAAGGGGGTAGTAGGAACGATATTAGGAGTTTGTTCAAAGTGACTTGCAGGAAGGATACATTAAAGCAAGGATGTCCAAACTTGGGAACTTTAAGACTTGTGGACTTCAACTCCCAGAATTCCCCAGCCAGCTATGCTGGCTGGGGAATTCTGGGAGTTGAAATCCACAAGTCTTAAAGTTCCCAAGTTTGGACATCCCTGGATTAAAGAATGTGCTGATGTGTGAATGATTAAAGACTGTGGCTGTAAGCGCCAAGATAAAAAACGGAACTGAAAAACAGTGTTACGTGCTTAAAAGCCACGTTAGATATTCTCTGCCACACCAACACCGTTTAGATTTTCAAAGCATCCCAAATTCAGCTGGAGCTCCTGCACGTTTCCTGCAGGCTGCTCAGAAAATTTGAGCTGGGAGAATGGCAGGCTGTTTTTTTTTTTTCAGAGGAGCTTCAGATGAATGCGCCAGAAGGGATGTTTCATCCACCCTTGAGATAAAAGAGGAAAAACGGTTCCATCATTGGCTATCGGGGGCGAGTCATTAGCCCCCGCGGAAAGGGCTCGCAACTTGGGTGTCCTCCTGGACTCGCAGCTGTCCTTGGATGACCATGTGACGGCTGTGGCCAGGGGGGCTTTTTATCAGGTTCGCTTGATACACCAGTTGCGCCCCTTTCTAGATCGCCCTCGTGACATCCCGCCTAGAGTACTGCAATGCTCTCTACATGGGGCTTCCCTTGAGGTGCACCCGGAGGCTCCAGCTAGTGCAGAATGCGGCCGCGCGGGGGATTCTGGGAGTTTCTCGATACTCCCATATAACACCTCTCCTGCGCGAGCTGCACTGGCTGCCTGTGGCCTTCCGGGTGCGCTTCAAGGTACTGATAACCATCTTTAAAGCGCTCCATGGCACGGGACCTGGGTATTTGCGAGACCGCCTCCTACCACATACCTCCCTCCGTCCTGTCCACTCGCACAGGGAGCCGTCTGCCAGCCAATGCCGGCTGGCGACTCCCAGGGGAAGGGCCTTCTCTGTGGCGGGTCCGGCTCTCTGGAACGACCTACCCCCCAACATTCGTACCATCACGGAACTGCGCCTCTTCCGCTGGGAGCTTAAAACTCACTTTTTTCATCTGGCTGGCCTGGCTTAGATTTTAATACAAATTGTAGGGATTTTAGTAAGGGTTTTTAGATGGGTTTTAAAGATGTTTTTAGCACGGGTTTAAATTTAATATTTTTATTGTAGTTATATTGTATTTTTGTATTGTTCTTAATATTTACCTCTGCGCCGCCCTGAGTCCCTTTGGGGAGATAGGGCGGGATACAAATCCAATAAACTTAATCTTAAACTTAACTTTGGGTAGCCACGAAGTAGATTTTCAAAGTAGAGCCGTCGTGGCACAGTGATTAGAGTGCAGTATTGCAGGCTAATTCTGCCCACTGCCAGGGGTTCGATTGTCAGCGGCTCAAGGTCGACTCAGTTTCGAGTACAGGTTAACAGAGTTGGAAGGGACCTTATAGGTCATCTAGTTCAACCCCATGCTCAAGCAGGAGACCCTACACCTGACAAATGGCAGCCCAATCTTTTCTTGAAAGTCTTCAGTGATGAAGCTCCCACAACTTTTGAAAGCAACTTCTGTTCATTGTTGATTGTTCTCACTGTCGAAAAGTTCCTCCTTATTTCTAAGTTGAATCTCTCTTTGATCGGTTTCCATTCATTAATCCCTGTCTGGCTTTCAGGTGCTTTAGAAAATAGCTTGACCCCTTCCTCTCTGTGGCAGCCCCTCAAATATTGGAAGACTGCTATCATGTCTCCTCTGGTCCTTCTCTCCACTAGACTAGCCATGCCCAGTTCCTGCAACCGTTCTCCGTACATTTTAGGCTCCAGTTTCCTAATTATCCTGGTTGCTCTTCTCTGCACTTTTTCTGGAGTCTCATCATCTTTTTTATAGTGTGGTGACCAAAACTAGATGCAGTACTCTAGGTGTGGCCTTACTAGGGCTTTATAGAGTGGTATTAGTACCTCGCTTGATCTTGATCTTGATCTTCCATCCTTCCAAGGTCAGTAAAATAAGGACCCAGATTGTTGGGGGCAAATATGCTGGCTCTGTAATCTCTGTAAATACCAATAGCGCTTAGATTTATATACTGCTTCACAATGCTTTACAGCCCTTTCTAAGTTTTTTTTTAAAATTAGATTTATACCCCGCCCTTCTCCGAAGAGGACCCAGGGCGGCGCACAGGAATTTAAAAACACATACAAAATCAAAATACAAAATTTAAAAACATATTAAATACCCATCCTGCGCTAAAATCCAATTAAAATCCCCAAAATTAAAACTGTCTAAAATATTCACAGCAGAGGTTACACTAGGCCGGCTTGGTGAAAGAAGTGTGTCTTTAGACACTGGCGGAAGAGGCGGAGGTCCGAGATGGTGCGAAGTTCAGGGGGTAGGTCGTTCCAAAGGGCAGGGCCCGCCACAGAGAAGGCCCTTCCCCTAGGTGTCGCCAGTCGGCATTGCCCGGCCGACGGCACCCTGAGAAGGCCCCCTCTGTGGGAGCGGATCGGTCGAAGGGATGTATGGTTCTAAGTGGTTTACAGAGTCAGCATATAGCCCCTAACAATCTGGGTCCTCTATGTACCGAACTCAGAAGGATGGAAGGCTGAGTCAACCTTGAGCCGGTTAGGATCCAACTCCTGGCAGTAGGCAGAGTTAGCCTGCAATTCTGCATTCTAACCACCGAGCTACCATGGCGCTGTGAAAAGCAATATGACGTGGTATATGAGTCTAAGTACTATTGTTATTTCTAACATCTATGGAGATTCTCAACCAACCAAGTCATGGTTTTCCCAAATGTTCTTTTCAAAAGGCAACTGGGCTTTTTTGGAGGGGGGGAGGGGGATGTTCCTTTAAGACAGGGGTCTCCAACCTTTGCAACTTTAAGTCTGAAGGACTTCAGCTCCCAGCTGAAGTCCTTCAGACTTAAAGTTGCAAAGGTTGGAGACCCTTGCTTTAAGACATTTCACTGCTCATCAAAGACACTTCTTCAGTTCTGAACAAATGGTGGGGAATTAAAGGATTTATATTTTGAAGATAGGAAAGTCCACAATCGGAGCAAAGAGGACCACTGGTTCGAAGTAGGTTCACAGAGGCCACCTTTGTTAAAATTGAACATTAATCACTATTTTTTAAAATTGTACAATGCTAACGTTGCCAACGTTGTTTCCACGAGTTTTCTCCCTTTTGCATTTAAAAACCTTCCTGCTGCGTAAGTTGCAGCTTCTCTTCCCCGCAGCCCTCCTTCCATTGTTCAAGTCTATAATTTCCTAAATAGCAAATTATACAGGTATGAATCATACTGTGTTTAATATAAATATCTTTTTTCTTTTCGCTTGGCACTGCGCTTATTACACAGATTATTCCGCCGTGCTCTTAAAAGCCAACTGGAAAAAGCAAGAGAAAGGAGATGGGGATTAAAGTTGTGATCGGAATGTCTAGTTTTGAGATATCTCGATTTATGTATGAAAAGGGGAAAGGGACATGCATGACCTATAAGGAAATCTGAATCTTTTATATGCATTATCTCAACTTCTTGTTTCCATACTTAAATCATGAGGGGGGACTCTCCTCTTCTGGAAAACGTCTTATATTTATTTTTATTAACGGTTCTGTTTCTTCCTCTGAGCATCCTTAACCTTGAGTTAATTAAGTTTTTGGCTGGGCATATCCTTCATATTTTAATAAGAGCCATAAATTACATTAAGAGTATAAATTAGGTTCCTGAAGGTCTCGGGGCCCACAGGGACTCAGTAAATGTTGGACTGGAATACAGAGAAAACCTTTCACGACAGATTAGGCCTCTCCTTCAGTTCCAACTAATTTCCTAATCTCCTTCCAAGACATAATTATAATAAAAGGGATGCTTATCTCCAGGCCTGGCCTGCTTTGTAAGTGGGGGGGGGGGGGATTGGGGACACCAGAGAAGGATTTGAACCTATTATTGCAAATGAATGGAGCGTGTACAAAAATAGTGGCTGTGTCTTACAAAAGACTTCTCTTCCACCTTGACAGAAGTCCGCACAAGTAGTCCTCATTTTACCACAGAATAGAACGGAATAGAATGAGGTGGGAGGGACCTTGGAGGTCTTCTAGTCCAACCCCCTGCTCAAGCAGGAGAACCTATACAACCTCAGGCAAGTGACTGTCCAGTCTCTTCTTAAAAACCTCCAGTGATGGAGCGCCCAGGATTTCTGAAGGCAACTTCTGTTTCACTGGTTAATTGTTCTCAGTATTAGGAGGTTTCTCCTTAATTCCAGGTTGCTTCTCTCTTAGGTTGGATTAGATTAGATTAACAGGTGGAAGGGACCTTGTAGGTCATCCAGTCCAACACCCTCCCCCCCAAAAGCAGGAGACCCTACACCATTTCTGCCAGATGGCATTTCACTCTCTTCTTGAAAGCCTCCAGTGATGAAGCTCCCATAACTTCTGAAGGCAACTTTTGTTCCATGGGTTGATTGTTCTCACTCTCAGAAAATTTCTCTTTATTTCTAGGTTGAATCTTTTCCTTGATCAGTTTTCATCCATTGTTCCTTGTCTATTTACTTTGGTAAATAGTTTGACCCTCTCCTCTCTGTGGCAGCCGCTAATTTATGACGGTTGCAGTGTCCCTGAATCTCATGATCTGCTTTTGTGAATGTCTGACATGGAAGGTCAATGTCAGGGGGGAGAGGGGGAGCCAGTTTCACTTAACAACCGTTTTCCTAATTTAACAACAACAGTGATTCACTTAACAACTGTGGCAAGAAAGGTTGTAAAATGGGCGAAATTCACTTAACAATTGTCTCGCTTAGGGACAGAAACATTGGGCTCAATTGTCGATGTAAGTTAAGGTGACCAGACATCCCGCTTTTGGTGGGACAGTCCTGATTTCTAACAATTTGTCACGCGTCACGCGGCGTTTTAAAAAAGTCCCGATTTTTGGAAAGAATGCGGCCATGTGGCTATTTCGCCAGGATATGAGTTTTATATTATTATATTAAACTCAAGTCATTTTCATAGCATAATTTCTTTAGCTAACTTAAAAAAAACTGTCTGCAAAACAAACTTGAGATTTTTGTAACCTGCGAAGCGCCAAATTATTATCTTCTTTTGTTGTTGTTGTTGTTGTTGTTAGACATTCACAGCTACTCCATTCTTTCTGATAGGGAACTGCATTTCCCAAGATGCCTCAGGTCCTCCAAGCTCTGAACACGGTTTTGGAATTGACTCCAATGAGGCCCGGTAGCCGCCGGGGGTCCCTCCCGCCTGCGACGACGGCTCCAGCCATCGCAGGTGGGAGGGACCCCCGGCGGCTACCGGGCCTCGTTGGAGTCAATTCCAAAACCGCGTTCAGAGCTTGGAGGACGTGAGGCATCTTGGAGCAGGCTGGCCTCAGCGTCTTCTTCAACAACAACAACACGCTGCTCTTGCCGCCACCTCCAGGCGGGGCCAGGCCAGGCTTGGAGTCCGGAGAAGTGGTGGCAGCAGTGGCGGTGGCCACTGGCAGGGCTTCGGCAGGGCCAGCTCCGGCCTCTGCAGTGCGGGCTCAGTACAGCATCCCCGGCATCCTGCATTTCCTGCAGCATGAATGGGGCCGCTTCAGGGCCAAGAGAGCTGAGTGGGAGGCAGAGCGAGCGGAACTGCAGGTAGCCTCCCCCCCGTGCTCAATGGTGTCCCGCTTTACCAATTTAAAAATCTGGTCACCTTAATGTAAATCAAGGTCTAGGTTTATCTGCTTTTCAGAAATGTCTTGATACCCAAGGCAGAAATTGTGTTGTTAAAATTGTATCATGGTGTCGGAAGAAATCTCCTTCTGGGTTCAGTTCCAAGTGGGGAAAAAGACACTGGATTCATGGAAGTTGGAAAGAAGGTTTAATGGCGATGGACAGGACCACATGGTTTGAGGTCCTGGAGGAAAAGGAGGATCACATGCTTTGAAGATGTTGGGTGAAGTAAAAAAGGGGAGGGATGCTGAGAGTGCCCTGGTTTTATACCCTCTCTTGGGTCCCGCCTTGGTGCTTCCTGTTCCTGTCCAGGATATGCATTCTGATTGGTGGTCAGACTCCCAGGGGACGGGGTTCTTAGCTAACTTTGTAGACTGTCTGTCTTTTGAGTCCCAAGCTTGGTTGGGCTGTTGCTGGGTGATGAGGTAATGAAAGAGCTTTGGGCAATTCCTATTATGGCTCTGCCTGAAGGAGGTAGATCTTTGTGATGTAGGATAGACTGGCTCAGGCCTTAATGGCCCGGTGACAAAGGTGGGGGGGAGGGGGCAGGAAGCTGCAGGGAGCTGCTTTGTCTTTAAAACATGTTTCTCCTTTTCTCATCCAGGGAAATATAATATTCTGCCTTTTTAATATTTCCTAAAATATTTCAACTTTTCTAGGAGAGGGGTGGGTGCTAACTTCCTAGAGTGGGTGACCCAGTGCCTTAGATCAGGGGTCTGCAAAGTCGGCTTTTTTAAGACTGGTGGACTTCAACTCCCAGAGTTCCCCAGCCAGCTATGCTGGCTGGGAATTCTGGGAGTTGAAGTCCACCAGTCTTAAAAGAACCGACTTTGCAGACCCCTGCCTTAGATGATCAAAACATCCTGATCAGTGGTGGGTTTCAAATTTTTTAGAACCTACTCTGTAGGTGTGGCCTATTTTGTGGGTGTGGCTTGGCAGTCATGTGACAGGGTGGGAGTGGCCACCTTTTAAAATGTGGTGAAACTCATTTAACAACGCTCTTGCTTAGCAACCAAATTTTGGACTCAATTGTGATAATAAATTCTTTCTTTCTTTCTTTCTTTCTTTCTTTCTTTCTTTCTTTCTTTCTTTCTTTCTTTCTTTCCTTCCTTCCTTCGTTTCCTTTCCTTCCTGTTGGGTCACTGGCAGCGGTGGGCCAGATTTACTTTCAGGTACCCCGGTGGAACCCCCTCTCACTGGTTCTCTAAATTTCACCAACCGGCTCTCGCGAGTAGGTGCGAACCTGCAGAAACCCACCACTGATCCTGATGATCACCAAGGTTACCAGGGTTAAGACCTTCTATCATTTGCAAAAAAAAAAGTCCTCAGTACCATCCTCTCTGACCATCTGAAACCAGTGACACCAAGGTTACTGATGAAAATATATGGCATCAAAGGTTCAAAGAAGGAAAAGAATAGGTGAGCATGGCTCATGGATTGAACTCTTTCAGAACAGGGAAGCTCAAAAGGTTTGCTAAGATGTCTAGCTTGAATAAGCTGCTCCTCTTCGAGGTGTGATCAGCATTGATTCTGCGGCCGATGTTTCGAAAGCCACTTCAAAACTTTTCTGTTTACCCAGGCATTTTAAATCAATCAATCCATCGTATTGTAGGTGAAATGCCTCTTTATTGCTTCTTTTATGATGGCATTTTATTATTTGTATTGTGGTTTTTTTTACTGCGTGGATATATCTTTTTCCCCCCCCTCCCCTTATAATTTATGATTTGATTCATTTTCGTGGAGGCTAGTTCATAAATATCGTAAAACAAACAACTCAATAAGATGAACTTTTGGCAAGCGTGAGACCTAGCTATCACATCGAGGATTCAATTCGTTAACGAAAAAACAAACATACATCTATTCCGTTGCTCACCTTAGGCGTGAGTTAAATCAAAGCATGGGTTTTGGGATGACATGTCTGTACTAGGCCTTGCTGCTGAATAGAACGGAACATTCTGGAAGGTTTGGGTGTAGCTCTGCAGTGGTGATCACAGAATAGAATAGAATAGAATAGAATAGAATAGAATAGAATAGAATAGAAAGTAGAGAATAGAATAAATAGAATAGAATAGAATAGAATAAGTAGAGAATAGAATAGAATAGAATAAGGAGTAGAGAATAGAATAGAATAAGAAGTAGAGAATAGAATAGAATAGAAAGTAGAGAATAGAATAGAATAGAATAAGTAGAGACTAGAATAGAATAGAATAAGAAGTAGAGAATCGAATCGAATCGACTAGAATAAGAAATAGAGAATAGAATAGAATAGAATAGGAAGTAGAGAATAGAATAGAATAGAATAGAATAAGTAGAGAATAGAATAGAATAGAAAAGAATAGAATAGAATAAGAAGTAGAGAATAGAATAGAATAGAATAAGGAGTAGAGAATAGAATAGAATAGAATAGAATAGAATAGAATAGAATAGAATAGAATAGAATAGAATAGAATAGAATAGGAAGCAGAGAATAGAATAGAATAGAATAGAATAGAATAGAATAGAATAGAATAGAAGTTAATGAATCCAGCTGAATCAGTTATCTATATATACTTCTGGATTTGAATTTATGCAACAAACTCTGACACAAAAGTCTTGGGAAACCAGCATCTCTAAACTGAAGTGGATAAGCAAGATGGGTGAAGGCAATTCCCATTTTGCTTCCACCTGAAAAGTCTTTCAGATTTCCAAATTTCCATCCAAGCTGTGGTCCCTTTAACTAGCGTTCGTTTATTTATATCAGATCCTATTAAGCACAAAGATCAGTATAATCCCTTTGCATTATTTATTTTCTCTCCTTTTTATGTATGTTTCTATAACACCTTTCAGCTTAATGTCATAGGGATGTTTCATTAATGATCTGTTTATTTTCTCTTCTGGATAATTAATTGGAAGCACAAGATAAAGCCCGATTCAACGCTGGGCTTTCAGGTTTCTAACGGATGACTTACTTAATCTCAATAAATTGTTGCCTTTCCGTTATGGTCTTCCCATTAGTTTTCAGTCTTTATGACGAGGCTGCCACCCAAGCCAATTTGAATCAATTTTGCCCCCCAAAGCTATCAGAAGACAAACGCACTCCTGGAACAATTTTTCCAAGGAAATTTGCTGCAGACAGAAGGCATTTTACCCCACTCTATTAATCCCTTAATGCTGTTTTCTTACCTGCATTTGATTTGTGTTCACCTGTCATCAGCTCCATGCTTTGTTGTTGTTGTTGTTGTTGTTTTTAATGTGTTTGTGGGAGTTGATCACACCAGCACCATTCCTTTTCTTTTTTTTTTAAATGCTTGTGTTGGAGTTGAGGCTCGGTTTTCTTCAAGGAGGAGGAAGAAGGATGAAAACCATCTGAATGAGAATACAACACCTTCCTTAGGTGAAATTAGACCTCTGTGCAATTTTGAAATCTAATGCATCCTGAATGTGGAGGGCATGCAACAGACAAGCAATGCTATTTAAGAAAGAATGTTCTTTTGGGAAGGCAAACCATCAGCTGTGGTGGCGCAGTGGTTAGAATGTGCTACTGCAGGCTATTTCTGCCAGCAGTTCGATCCTGATAGGCTCAAAAAGAATTGTTAACCTAATCTTGCAAAGCTTCTTCTGCCATAACATTGTACTGCAAACTAAGGCATACAAAACCTTTGCCAGACCAATTCTCGAATACAGCTCGGCTGCCTGGAATCCACACTGTATATCGGACATTAATACAATTGAGCAGGTCCCGAGGTATTTCACGAGAAGAGTCCTCCACTCCTCTGCTCACAATAGAATCCCTTACACCACCAGGCTCGAAATTTGGGGCATGGACAACTTGGAACTACGCTGCCTACGGTCTCACCTAAGTGTAGTAAGCAAATTATCTACTACAACGTCCTATTTATCAACGACTAGTTCAGCTGCAACCGCAATGATACACGTGCAAGCAATAGATACAAACTCAAAGTAAACGTCTCCAAACCTGATTGCAGAAAATACGACTTCAGCAACAGTGGTCAATACCTGGAATGTTCTACCTGAGTCAGTTGTTACATCCCCAAACCCTCACAGCTTTAACCTTAAGCTGTCTACCGTGGACCTCACCCCATTCCTAGGAGGTCCGTAAAGGGGGTGTGCATAAGCACACAAGCATGCCTACCATCCCTGTCCTACTTTCCCCATCTATTTATACCCATGTCCTTTGTTCATGTCCATGTTTATATTTATACTGGCTAACTTGCACATGTTTTACTAACTAACTAACTAACTAACTAACTAACTAACTAACTAACTAACTAACTAAATAAATAAATAAATAAATAAATAAATAAATAAATAAATAAATAATATGGGCTCAGCCTTCCATCCTTCCGAGGTCGCTAAAATAAGGACCCAGATCGTTGCAGACTCTGTAAAATGCCTAGAGAGGGGCTGTAAAGCACTATGGAGTGATATATAAGTCTAAGTGGTGCTACTGTTTCTCACAATACTAAAATCATCTTCAGGATCATGGCATAAACATTTTCTGTGACCAGGAAGAGTCCATTTTTTACAATACAATAGCAGAGTTGGAAAGGACCTTGGAGGTCTTCTAATCCAACCCCCTGCCTTGGCAGGAACCTTATACCATTTCAGACAAATGGCTATCCAATATCTTCTTAAAGACTTCCAGGGTTGGGGCATTCACAACTTCTGGAGCTGTTCCACTGATTAATTGTTTGAACTGCCAGGAAATTTCTCCTCAGTTCTAAGTTGCTTCTCTCCTGGATTAGTTTCCACCTATTGCTTCTTGTCCTGCCCTCAGGTGCCTTGGAGAATAGCTTGACTCACTCTTCTTTGGGGCAACCCCTGAGATATTGGACGACTGCTATCATGTCTCCCCTGGTCCTTCTTTTCATTCAACTAGACATACCCAGTTCCTGCAACCGTTCCTCATATGTTTTAGTCTCCAGTCATCTCTCTAGTCAGGATCCTGCAATTCCATTTGGCATTATTTATTAAATGTGGAGGAAGCGGAAAGAGAAAGCTCCATACACAGAAATAAATTTCTTTGATCACACATCATAGCCTGCCCATCTGAGTGATCCAATAGTTGAGGACTAGAAGAAGGACATGTACTGGAATTGGAAAGTGGGGCATTTAATAAACTCTTGTTGGTGAAGTGCAGGAGTCTGCAAAGTTGGCTCTTTTAAGACTGGTGGACTTCAACTCCCAGAATTCCTCAGCCAGCCATGCTGGGCTGAGGAATTCTGGGAGTTGAAATCCACCAGACTTAAAAGAGCCAACTTTGCAGACCCCTGGTGTAGTGGTTAAGGCACCAGGCCAGAAATCTAAAACCATGAGTTCTAGTCCCACCTTATGGGTGATTTTGGGGTAATTACTAGGAGACTGTGAGTTCTAGTCCCATTTTAAGCATGAAATCTGGCTAGGTGACTTTGATCCAATCACCAGGAGACTGAGTTCTAGTCCCGCCTTAGGCATGAAAGCAGACTGGGTACTTTTGGGCCAATCAACAGAAGACAGTGGATTGTAGTCCCGTTTTAGGGATAATAGCAAGATTGTGACTTTGGGCCAATCACCAGGAAGCTGTGAGTTCTAGTTCTTCATTATGAATGAAAGCAGGCTGGGTGATTTTGGGGCAATCTCTCTCTCTCTCTCTCTCTCTCTCTCTCTCTCTCTCTCTCTCTCTCTCTCTCTCTCTCTCTCTCTCTCTCTCTCTCTCTCCCTCCCTCCCTCCCTCCCTCCCTCCCTCTCTCTCTCCATTCTCTCTCTCTCTCTCTCTCTCTCTCTCTCTCGCTCTCTCTCTCTCTCTCTCTCTCTCTCTCTCTCTCTCTCTCTCTCTCTCTCTCTCTCTCTCTCTCTCTCTCTCTCTCTCTCTCTCTCTCTCTCTCTCTCTCTCTCTCAGGAAAACTCACCTGACAGAATTGTTGTGAGGAAAAAGAGGAGGAAAAAGGTGCATAATATATACTCCCTTCCTTGAGTTACTTATAAAGTAATGAAGACAGAATAAAAAATTAATAACTGCATACAGGTTGTCTGGGGGTATAGATATGGTGTCAGAAAATGTAAAACTGAGGCCGAGCTGAAGTCATTGAAGAATGCTAAGAAGCCTAAAAATGGTGTTTGCAGAAATGCTCAACATTAAAAAAATAAAAATAAAAAACCTAGAGGAAGGTATACCAGCTGCTCAATAAAGATAGCAATAGGGCAACAGAATTTTTCAGCAAAAAGACACAATCTTTAGCTCAGTCCTTGTCAACAATGAAGCCAAATGAACGCTTAGCAATTTTGCAATAACACAAAACAAAGTGGGAACAACCCGAAAATTGCTGGAAGGAAGGCAGGAAATTCCACATGATCGGTTAACTTACAGAATAGCTGAAAATCGCAGAATTTTAACAAAGAGAACTCTTTTTCCCACTTAGGTAACAGAAAGCACATACACTGGAATAGAATGGAGAATACTGGGCTTTATACTGTGTGAAAAAGATCTTGGAATTATGTTCGATCACAAAGTGAACATCGATTGGCCGTTTGATGTGGCTAAAGGTAAATGCACCAGTGGAAGTTTAATTTCTTTTTCCACTTCGCTTTTTCTCTTTTAGATAATTGCATATTTAAACATGTTAAACCAATTATTACTTTGAAAGGAAGCTTAATTTCTAAACCATGGGAAGCAATCATCTGACGTTATTGTAACCGGTCATCATCTGACACTAACAAAATGAAATTCAATGTAGAGAAAAGTAAAGTCTTACACTTAGGCAGGAAAAAACAAAAGTACACATTTAGACTGGGTGAAACCAGGCTTAACAGCAGTGACTGTGAGAGGGAACCTGGAGTCTTAGTGGACAACCAGCTACAGTAAATATGAGCCACCAGTGTGCAGCAGCAGCCAAAAAAGCCAATGCAATCCTAAATTGCATTAACAGAGGGATACAATCAAGATCAAGTGAGGTACTAATACCACTCTATAATGCCCTAGTAAGACCACACCTAGAGTACTGCATCCAGTTTTGGTCACCGTACTATAAAAAAGATGTTGAGACTCAAGAAAAAGTGCATAGAAGAGAAACCAAGATTATTAGGGGACTGGAGACTAAAACATATAAAGAACGGTTGCAGGAACTGGGCATGACTAGTGAAGAGAAGGACCAGGGGAGACATGATAGCTGTGTTGCAATATCTGAGGGGCTGCCACAGAGAGGAAGGGGTCAAGCTATTTTCCAAGGCACCTGAAGGCCAGACAAGGAATAATGGATGGAAACTGACCGAGAGATTCAACCTGGAAATAAGGAGCAATTTTTTGAGAGTGAGAACAATCAACCCATGGAACAGCTTTACCTTCAGACGTTGTGGGAGCTTCATCACTGGAGGCTTTCAAAAAGAGACCGGACTGCCATCCGTAAGGTCTGAAAAGGTATAGGGTCTCCTGCTTGGGCAGAGAGTTGGACTAGATGACCTACAAGGTCCCTTCCAACACTGTTAATCTGTTAATCCACTGTAAGAAGAATTTAAACAAACCATACCAGATTTGTTTGTTTGTTTACAAGATGGGTGGGGAATTCTGGGAGTTAAAATCCACCTATCTTAAAGTTGCTAAGATCGCCCCCTCCCCCCAATTAATTGTATAAGGATTATTCTCTATACCTGTGATGGCGAACCTATGGCACGCGTGCCACAGGTAGCACGCAGAGCCATTTCGGAGGGCACGCGAGGTGTTGACCTGTCAGCTCCAGCACACATGCACACACTGGCCAGCTGATTTTCGGCCTTGATTTTCAGCAGTTTTTTTGTCCTCTGGAGGCCTCAGGAAAGCCTACTGAAGCCTCCAGAGAGCAAAAAATGGACTTACTGGGCCCACCGGAAGTTGGAAAATGGGCTGTTTCCAGCCTCCGGAGGGCCCCTGGAAGAGGGGCGTCTTCGCCCTTCCCAGGCTCCAAGAAAGTTGTGCATGCATGCGCGGTGCAGCAGGGTGAGGTGTTACGCCAGCATGCACAGGGGCCATGGCATGGGGGGGATTAAATTATGGGGGTGGGCACCCGAGTGCATGCAATGGTGCGCAAGGGCGTGCTTTTGGCACCCGAGGCAAAAAAGGATCGCCATCCCTGCTGTATACTATTCATGTTGTGTTGAATTTTCTGTTACGGATTGCACCAGTAGACTCTAAACCAGAGGTTCCCAAACTTGGCAACTTTAAGACTTGTGGACTTCAACTCCCAGAATTCTGGGAGTTGAAGTCCACAAGTCTTAAAGTTGCCAAGTTCGGGAACCTCTGCTCTAAACCAATTTCATTGTATACATGATGTACAATGACAATAAAGGCTATTATTATTATTATCATTGTGTTTCCCCGAAAATAAGACAGGGTCTTATTTTCTTTGGACCTCTGAAATATGCACTTGGCCTTATTTGCAAGGAGCTGCTATTATTTTGAGGCGTGGGATGCGGCGAGCGTGGTCACCTCATGGCTGCTGCTGTGTTGCAATATTTTCAGGGGAGGTCTTATTTTAGTGCAGGCGCTCAAAGGTCCAATGGGGCTTATTATCAGGGGAGGTCTTATTTTTGCTGGGTATTAAAAAAAAACATTATGTGGGTGAAAATCACAGACTCTGACCCTGGTCTTTAGTGATCCCTCAGCCTTACGTTCAGCCTTACTCATTTGTTTCACTAGCAAAGAAAAGCACCACATTTGTGTTTCCTGTGGAATTTTGATGAAGAAGCAGTTAATTATGAAACTAATTTACCTGGATAATGCATCTGGGCTTAGACAAACGTCTTTTGAAGCAGACATGTAGGGGACGAGGCAGTTAATTATTCAGCTAAATTAGCCGCAGCCTCCCGTGGCATCTGCATACATGCTAAAAAGAGTGATTATTTTTTCAGGCATTCTGGTGACTTTGTGGCATACTAGGGGTGGGTTCCTGTCAGTTCTCACCTCTTCTATAGAAGAAGTTCCACAAATCTCCAGGGCCGTTTAGAACCGGTTCCAGCTCCCACCCCCCGCCCATCCGCACATCATCAAGAGGAAGAACGAGAGGAGGAATTCTGGGAGTTGAAGTCCACAAGTCTTAAAGCTGTCAAGTTTGAACATCCCTAGGGTTTTCTTTCCTAAAGGGTTAGGGGTGTGAGGATCTTGTAACTTGACAGCTTTAAGACTTGTGTGCTTCAAATGCCAGAGTTTCTGAGCCAACATTTTGGTTGCTAAACAAGAGTGTTGTTAAGTGAGTTTCACCACATTTTACAAGTTGGCCATGCCTACCCAGTCATATGATTGCCAAGCCACTCCCACTCAGTCACATGGCCGGCAAGCCACTCCCACCCGGTCACATGGCCAGCAAGCCACTCCCACAAAGCAGACCACATCTACAGAAGAGGCCCTAAAATTTTTTGAAACCCACCACTTATTTATTTATTTATTTTATTATATTTATATCCCGCCCTTCTCCGCAAAGGACCCAGGGCGGCGCACAGGAAATTTAAAAAACATACAAAAATAGAACATAAATAATTTAAAATATATATTAAATCCCAAACCTGTGCTAAAACCAATTATTAATTAAAACCCAATTTAAAACTTTCTACAGTCCCCATGGGAGGTTAGGCTAGGCCGGCTTGATGAAAAAAGTATGTCTTTAGACATTGGCGGAAGAGGCGGAGGTCGGTGATGGTCCGGAGTTCAGGGGGTAGGTCGTTCCAAAGGGCAGGGCCCGCCACAGAGAAGGCTCTTCACCTGGGTGTCGCCAGTCGGCATTGTCCGGCCGACGGCACCCTGAGAAGGCCCTCTCTGTGGGAGCGTATCGGTCTAAGGGATGTATGGGGCACGAGACGGTCTCGCATATAACTAGGCCCCGAGCCATGGAGCGCTTTAAAGATGGTCGTCAAGACCTTGAAGCACACCCGAAAGACCACAGGAAGCCAATGCAGCTCGCTGTGGCATACTGATTGTATTCGCGCACCAGTTGTGTACCTGGCAGGTAGTCCAAGCAGGAAGTACACCTAGATGAGCTGATTTTACTTTACTGTAAGTTTACATGCGCAGAATATTGCTAGTCGGAAAGTATGGTGTATCTCTCTCCATTCCCACCCACCCCACCTTTACAGTTCAAGAAAGTAGAGAGGGTGCCTTCTGTGATGTTTCACAGGTCCACATTTCTGCTGTAGGCTAAGATGTCTCTTATCTAAGAACTAGGGGTGATATGATAGAAGTCTTCCAATATTTGAGGAGCTGACAACCTATTTTCCAAAGCCGGGGAAGGCAAGACAAGAAACAATGGATGAAAACTAATCAAGGAGAGAGGCAACCTGGAACTAAGAAGAAATTTCCTGACAGTGAGAACAATTAACCAGTAGAACAGCTTTCCTTCAGAAGTTGTGGAAACCCCATCACTAGAGGTTTTGAAGAACAGAGCCATTTGTCTGGAATGGTGCAGGGTCTCCTGCTTGAGCATGGGGTAAGACTAGATGGCCTCCAAGGTCCCTTCCAATGCTGTTGTTCTGTTATTCCTTTCTTCCCAGGCCATTCCCAAAGATCATTGCTTTTAAGTGTCTCTTTAAAGTTTAGATCCTCACTTTAGAGCTCATTTGCTTTAAAAAGGGCAGGTTATGCCACTCAATGCTGGTTTTATTATTATTTATCCTGCCTTTTCAAATGTATAATTCAAAATGGTGAACATACAGTACCTAACAGTCCTGCCTCCCCATTTTTCCTCACAACATTGGTCCTGGGAGGTGGGTTGGACAAGACTGGCCCAAAATTGCCCAGCTGGTTTTCATGCCTAATGTGAAACTAGAACATGGATTTCTGGTTACTGGCCCAAAGTCACTCAACTGGCTTTATTGCCTAAAGCAGGACTAGAATTTACAGTCTCCTGGCTTCTAATCCAGCACCTTCGCCACGCCAGACTGGCTCTCCCTACCCAGCAGTTCTGGCTTACCATATTTGGAAATAAGTACAATAACGCAACTAACTAGAAAGGGACAATAATTGGGATGGAACTAGACACAACTAAAACATTGTGTGTATCTTAGGGCAGGGGTCTCCAACCTTTGCAACTTTAAGTCTGAAGGACTTCAGCAAAGCTGGCTGGAGAATTCTGGGAGCTGAAGTCCTTCAGACTTAAAGTTGCAAAGGTTGGAGACCCCTATCTTAGGGAATCCAGCCCTTTTGTGAATATGTTGTGTGAATTAGATTATCCTATTAAGGCACTGCGAGATTTTTATATTTCAGGCTCATTTTTTTGTATAAACATAGCAATTATGTTTCTTTAACCCCAGTTCCTCTGGTTGTGTGAATCCAACCATAAGGGCACTCAATTAGACTTTTACATCCAAAATGTATGTTTTTGGGTATGTTTGCCTTCATTTCCCTTAACCCATTTACAATTCCTGCAAATGTCCAAGCATATTTATTACTCCAGAATATGAAGAACAGTGAGAAACGGAACAATGGATGGCTGACGGTAGCATTTGTGTTATTTAGATGGAAATGGCTATATTCCTCCTTCCTATTGCCCGGGCACTCCTCAGAGCCGGCTGAAAGAATTTTAAAAAGAGAGGAAAAAGACACACAATTATTTCAAAAGGCCAGAAAGCAAACGCAGAATTGACAAACAAATAGAAAGCCACAAAGATTGCCTATCCCAGAAATATTGTCTGTTTCAGATAACAACATCAATAAAAAATAAGATAGGCTTAAGATACAGAAGGATCCTGATAAACTTGAACATTGGGCACTATCTAACAAAGTGAAATTCAGGGGTGAAAAGAGTAAGGTTCTACATTTAGGCAACAAAAACGAAATGCACAGGTACAGTATAGGTGGTACCTTGCTCAATAGCAGTAACTGTGAGAGGGATCTTGGAATCCTAGTAGACAACCATTTAAATAGGAGCCAGCCGTGGGCAGCAGCTGCCAAAAAAGCCAACACAGTTCTAGGCTGCATAAACAGAGAGATAGAATCAAGATCACATGAAATGTTAATACCAATTTATAAGGCCACACCTGGAATACAGCATCCAGTTTTGGTCGCCATGATGTAGAAAAAATGTGGAGACTCTAGAAAGGGTCCAGAGAAGAGCAACAAAGATGATTAGGGGACTGGAGGCTAAAACATATGAGGAACGGTTGCAGGAACTGGGTAGGTCTGGTTTAATGAAAAGAAGAACCAGGGGAAACATGATAGCAGTCTTCCGATATCTCAGAGGCTGCCACAAAGAAGAGGGAGTCTATTCTCCAAAGCACCTGAGGGCAGAACAAGAAGCAATGGGTGGAAACTAATCAAGGAGGGAAGCAACTTAGAACTGAGGAGACATTTCCTGACAGTGAGAACAATGAGTCAGTGGAACAGAAGTTGCCTCCAGAAGTTGTGAATGCCCCAACACTGGAAGTCTTTAAGAAGATGTTGGAGAGCCATTTGTCTGAAACGGTATAGGGTTTCCTGCCTAGGCACAGGGTTGGACTAGAAGACCTCCAAGGTCCCTTCCAACTCTGCTATTGTATTGTATTATTGTAAATATTAGTTATATTCTGTTGTGGCCCAGAATTAGGGGTGAGATTTAGCCAGTTCAGACGGGTATCGGGTGAACCAGATGCTAATTTTACATCTTGTTTGCTGAACCATAGTTGCAAGGATTGGCTAGCCACGCCCATCCCTCCCCTCCACTCCCAGGAGTCTCCATATGGCCTGTTTTGGATGCCAGGTAAGTGCAGGGCCTATGCAGAGGCTCTGGGAGGGTGAAAAATGGGCCTCCCAGAAGTTCCGGAAGTCAGATATGGGCCCATTTCCAGCCTCCGGAGCCCGGAGGAAGATGTTCTCACCCTCCCGGAGGCTCAAAGAAATACTCTAGAGCAGTGGTGGATCCCGTTGCAACTGGTAAACTAAAACGGGGCCCTGACGTCCACCACATGAATGCGCGCAGCACATGTGTAGCACACACATGCATACTTACTGCCTGTGACACGCCAGCTGCTTGGTGGATTGTCACGCAGGCACCATATGCTCCGTGTGCGTGCGCGAAAGCCCCGATGGGATCAAACAGCGGTAAGGAGAGCCGACGGGCGGGCGGGCGGGCCCTCCGGAGCACCATACTGGAATGGTACCTGGTGCTCCCAGCAGGCACCGGTACGACTGTACCAGGGCGTAACGGTCATGTCCCACCACTGCTCCGGGTCCTGGAGAGGGTAAAAATGCTCTCCCCCTCCACCATGGTGCAGGAGGCCCAGTAGACCACGCCCACCATGGCCTCAAATAGCGGTAAGGAGAGCAGACGGCGGGTAGGCCACGCCCACCATGGGCACACCCAGCAACTGAGCAGAGAACCAGTTGCTAAAATGTTTGAATCCCACTCCTGCCCGGAATTCCAATTAGGGATAGGAAGGTCCACCTCTGAATCCTTTCATTGCTACAAAAAGTCCTGATAGGGATCTTTGGGAACAATAATAAAAACCAAGTCAAGATCGTGGCCACAACAGCGTAATCACGCAGGTAAACGGCAGACAGGCCTTCACTTGCGATGTTGCAGACGCCATCTTGACTTTTTTGACTCTTTCCGGGTAGAACGTTCCTGATCCCTGGAGGCCTGGCCCAGGTCGAGCACTCCCTGTTTTGGCTTTCACCCCTAAAAAAAGATTTCGTCTTTCTTTTCCTAAAATCGGGCCTGCCTCAAAAAAGCTTCCCTGCAAATACACCCCTCCCTCCCCATGTGAAACAGAAAGAGCAGAAATAATAAACCATTAATTCTTTCTTAAAGGAAGCATTCAAAGCTTGGCCCTTAAAGGGGCATTCAAAGCTTGGCCCTTTCATGGCTGCGGCGCTAAACCACAGTCTGGAGAAGAGAGTTTGCTAACACTCGAGAACAGGCTGAGCAAAGAAGGGGAGCTTTCTGGTTATTCAGGCCCGTCTTGAAGTGGAGGAAAGCTTTGTGCTCAGCAGTGGAAGGCGTCTTGTTTACTCCCCGCCTGGGACACAAAGACTTCGCAGGTGGTTGGAGTAGACCAGGGGTCTTCAAAGTTGGCTCTTTTAAGACTGGTGGACTTCAACTCCCAGAATTCCCCTGGCTGGGGAATTCTGGGAGTTGAAGTCCACCAGCCTTAAAAGAGCCAACTTTGAAGACCCCTGGAGAAGACAGATCTCCCTGACTTTGGTCCCTCTTCTTCGTCTCCTTGAAGGGAGCTGTACATCTAGTCCTCAAGTTACGACCAGGGGTGGTATTTATTTACCTTCCCTACCGGTTTGCAAATGTGAGTGAGCATTCAGCTTTCTGGGCATGCGCTTTGGCTTTAAAAAAAAGGGACTAAATGGGATGGCCTAGAGCCGGGGTTGGTGGGCGGGGCCATCCGCGATTCCCACTACCAGTTCGGGAGAACTGGGCCGAACTGGTAGAATACGACTTCTGGCATAGAACTCATGATCACCCGGTTAAAGTACCCTTTAAAGCAGGGGTCTCCAACCTTTGCAACTTTAAGTCTGAAGGACTTCAGCTCCCAGACTTCTCCAGCTAGCTTTGCTAGCTAGAGAATTCTGGGAGTTGAAGTCCTTCAGACTTAAAGTTGCAAAGGTTGGAGACCCCTGCTTTAAAGGATACTATTTAGAGTGAACTTTTTTTTAATATCCATTCTTCTCTCTCTCTCTCTCTCTCTCTCTCTCTCTCTCTCTCTCTCTCTCTCTCTCTCTCTCTCTCTCTCACTCTCTCTCTCTCTCTCTCTCTCTCTCTTTGTTGGCCTTATAAATAGAAAGCCATTATATCATACTGTATATAAAAGGATGTTAAAATAATTAGTAAGATTAGGGTTGAGATATAAGAATTGTAATAATCGACACGAAAAATAAGTGGTAACATTGGAAGAAATTTATAAAAATCTGTGATGAATTGATACATTCTTAAAAATTGATAACCTGTTATGGGAATGGCCTTTTGATGGTTTTTCTTTCTTTTTTTCTCTGTGAAGTTTGTATTATTTGTGTTTATGTTAAAAAAAAGGAAAAAAAAGAATACGACCTCTGGTTACGACTGTAACGGAGCCTGCCCATTAGAGTTGTAAGTTGTGATAATTGTAAAGTGCGTATGTGATTATTTTGTGGCTTCTTTTTGCAGTGGTCGCTGAGAAACTGCTGCAAGCGTTAAACAAATCCATGATTCGTTATAGGCTGATTTGGGCAAAAAAAAAAACAACCCAAAAAACCAAACCCAAACCCAAAGTAAAGGCCTGTTTTCATTAAATCCGTTGTAAATGCAAAATCCTGTGACCCTGGGAGGCCTCAGATCAGGGGTGAAATGCTACCAGTTCAGGCCGGTTCGCTTGAATCAGTAGTAAAAAATTGCTTTAAAAAGTAAAAAAAAAAAAGTTTTGACAATTGCGCTACACAGCACAGCTGTTCGTTGGAACTATTTTTTTTAGCATTTTTTACTACCGGTTTGGGTGAACAGATAGTAAAAAACTGCTTTAAAAATTAAAAAAAACAACGATTCCGACAGCTGGGACAATCAGCTTTTGTTTTGTGTGTGAAGTCTAGAGACTTTTGCATCGTGTGTGAGTTAGTTGTGTAACTTTTGTGTTATTTTTGCGTAAAGTGTGATTGTTTTTGAACTCTCTGTGACTCTGTGAGGTTCCTGCTTGTTGCCCGCCCAGTCACATGACCACCAAGCCATGCCCGCCCAGTCACATGACCACCAAGCCATGCCCGTCCAATCACATGACCACCAAGCCATGCCCACCCAGTCACATGACCATCAAGCCACACACCCACTAAGCCATGTCCATAGAACCGGTAGGGAAAAATTTTGAATTCCACCACTGCCTCAGATGATTGGATAAGCAGTGCTGTTGCCGAATTCAGTCATATGATTGTGGGGGCAGGCAACTGTCAGAAGAGCAACAAAGATGATTGGGGGCTAAAACGTATAAAGAACGCTTGCAGGAATTTGGTATGTCTTGTATAGTGAATAGAAAGACTAGGGGAGACAGGATAGCAGTCTTCCAATATCTCAGGGGTTGCCACAAAGAAGAGGGAGTCAAGCTATTCTCCAAGGCACCTGAGGGCAGAACAAGAAGCAATGGGTGGAAACTCATCAAGGAGACATCCAACCTAGAATCAAGAAGAATTTTTTTCTGACAGTTAAAACAATTCATCAGTGTGAATTCTCCAACCCTGGAAGTTTTTAAGAAGTGGTATAGGGCTTCCTACCAAAGCAGGGAGTTGGACTAGAAGACCTCCAAGGTCCCTTCCAACTCTGTTATTCCATTCTATTCTAAACAATATTTGTAACGCCCAAAATTAATCAAGGCAAACCTTAAGCAAGATAAACATGCAGTGCGAACGTTGCTGCTAAGGCTTCAACCGAGGGCACTTTAAAGGCAAATCCGTTTTCATGATTTTTCAGTCCATTTAATCAGGCACGTGTTAAAGTGCAGTACGTAATAAATTGACTAATTTTTATGGTGCCGCATGACTGCTGTTTTTGCTGAAATAAGACTCGTTCAGCTCTAGTTCCCTTAGGAAACATTCTCTGCTTACAATCGACACAAGAGAATGTCCCTTTTATATGTCTCACCTTTAATTGTGTAATGTTTCCATATTGATCCAGACTATTTTTAATGGCCTATATAGAGTTGCAAGATGGGAGTCAGATAGTCGTATAAACGGATTCAATACACAATTGTAAAAAAACCTGAAAACCAACAATTTAATGGGTTGGATTCTAACAATACATTAAAGCCACAAACAAATCAAAGTTAACACTAACTGAGTTGAGCGTGCTGTAGAAATGTATCTGCTGAGCCTTCACTTGAACAAAGACAGTTCAAAGAGGGTTTAACTATTTAACGTCCTGCTTTCTTTATCCTGAAAGGCAGAGGGATATATTCAACTTAGATATATATATATGTTGAAAGGCACCAACACTTTGAAAAGATCTTGGGCGACAGTTCAAAGTTACAATGTCACTGAAAAAGGTGACATGTTGTGGCCCGCCAGTGGCCAGTGGAGCTGGCAGCAGATTCGGACAGTGAGGAGGTTGGGGAGGAACATGGTCCAGTCCTGGAGTCTGGGGAAGGCTCTGAGGAGGGCTCTGTGTCGGAGGCAGAGAGGGGCCCAGGGCCGTATGCCAGTTATCAGCTGCCTTCAGAGTCAGACATCAGTGAGGCAGATGAACAGCTGCAACCTGTTCCCAGTGTACGCATGCGCAGAGTTGCCAGGCGGAGGAAACAGCTAAAGAACAGGGGTCGACTTGGTAGTAAGGCCTTAGGTGGACAATGAATGGCCCCTCCCAGAGGAAATAAAAGAGGAGTGGAAGGGGAGTGGAGTTTGCAGGAGAACGATTAGTTCGCTTAATTGGTTTGTGACTCTCCGAGACTCCTTGCCAAGTTTTGCAGATATCGGCCTGGCAGCTCTCCAAGCCAGATGAGGTCTGTGACTGTAAATCCTCCCTTGCTGGATGTGAATGAGCAGAATTCCCAGGAGATTAATAAAAGGGGGTTTTGTCGGGACAAGGAGTTTGCTTCATGCTCTTGGGAAGCCTCGGTCGGAACAAACTTACAACTGGTCTCACACTTAGATTGTTGCAGCATCCTTAAGGTCACATAATCAAAATTTGGGTGCTTGGCAATCAGCATGTATTTATTATGGTTGCAGTGTCCCGGGGCTTATGTGATTGCCATTTGTGACCTTCTCAGCTGGCTTCCAAGAAGCCAAGAAACACACCAAGGTCACACCGTTACATGTGTTGCATCAACATAGCCTGTGAGAGATTTTGTTTGACATAGCATAACGTCACAGAGTTGGAAAAAGGTGCCCAAGGCCGTGAGATCCATAATCTTGCTCACTGAAAGAAGTCAAACGTCAAAGTGTCGTTGCATCTAAAAATCCTCTTGGATACAAGACGTTCCAACGCCTGTCTCAATTATGACTCCAATTATCCTACAAACCTTCATGCTGAGAAGATGTGTTTTTTTCCAAATACAGGTAGTCCTCGCCTTACGACTGCAATGGCGCCCAGCATTTCCATTGCTAAGCGAGTTAGTTGTTAGATGAGCTAGGTCCTATTTTGCAACTTGTCTTGCCATGGTTGTTATGTGAACCATTGCAGTTCTTGAGTCAGGAATATGCTTGCAAAGCGAATCTCGCTTCCCTGTTGACTTCAATTGTCAGAAAAGTCACAATAGCAATCGCCCTGTGAGAACCAAGAACGATAGCCTATTGATGTATTAGATTCAATAGGTCCTATGGATGACAGAGGGCCCCAGAAGAAACAAGATGTGAACCAAAGTTTTCAGCTAGGATGATTTTAAAATTTGCCAGAAATATTTGTAATCCTGCTGACCTGCTCTACAGAGAATCATTAAAACTGCCCAGAATATCAATACAATACAATGCAATAGCAGAGTTGGAAGGGACCTTGGAGGTCTTCTAGTCCAACCCCCTGCGTGGGCAGGAACTTTATACCATTTCAGACAAATGGCTATCTAACATCTTCTTAAAGACTTCCAGGGTTGGGGCATTCACAACTTCTGGAGGCAAGCTGTTCCAGAGGTTAATTGTTCTAACTGTCAGGAAATTTCTCCTTAGTTCTAAGTTGCTTCTCTCCTTGATTAGTTTCCACCCATTGCTTCTTGTCCTGCCCCCAGGTGCCTTGGAGAATAGTTTGACTCCCTCTTCTTTGTGGCACCCTCTGAGATATCGGAACACTGCTATCATGTCTCCCCTGGTCCCTTCTCTTCATCAAACTAGACATACCCCAGTTCCTGCAACTGTTCTTCATATGTTTTATCCAGGCCTCACCGGGCTCCAGCTACCAGTTCTGGATGACATCTTCGTATCTCATTGTTTGAGGAACTTGCATAACGTTCTTAGAGATTCTTCCCATTCTGCTTACAATTTTTTTAAACTCTTGCAGTGGTGGATTGCAGGTGGTACGTCCCAGTATGGACGTACCGAAGCCTGCCCAGAGCACCAGATACCATTCTGGTACAGTGCTCCGGAGGGCCCACTCACCCTCCCGAGCTCCTTACCAGTCTTTTAAGTCTTTGGCGTTTCCCCACATGCTCATGGTGCGTCCAGTGCCTGCACGATGCTCCGCTGAGCATCTGGAGCATCACAGAGGTGCTAAGATGCATGCACATACTGCGCACGTCCATCTGGACGCCGCTGGGCCCGTTCCAACCATACCAGTTCGAACGGGATCCAGAGCCCACCACTGGACTGTTGCCTTCTGGCAGAAGATACAGAACAATTAAAACTCAGACCACAGGTCTTATGAATAGCTTTTATCCCAGAGCTATAATTGCGCTCAACAATGAATTTAAGCAGAGGTTCCCAAACTTGGCAACTTTAAGACTTGTGGACTTCAACTCCCAGAATTCTGGGAGTTGAAGTCCACAAGTCTTAAAGTTGCCAAGTTTGGGAACCTCTGAACTAAAGGGTTACCATCAGTGAGCTGTTGGACAGACCTACTTGGTCTGTTGTGTGGATCTTTGGATGGTTTAGAGGTGGGGAATTTGGACGGTTTAGAGGTGGGGTGTGTGTTTGGGGATTGTTATGTGTGTTGGGTCTGGTCTCTGGGTGTTAACGTGAATTTCGTTGTATGTGTAAACTGTATATACATACAATGACAATAAAGAATTGTTGATAACTGTGAAATGGTTGCTGTTGTTGATTGCAAAATATGCAGTTGTATGGATTTGTTTAAAACAGGAAGAATGAAACTGTTGGAAATGAGGAATTGAAGGAAATGCACACAGGTGTTCACAGAAAGTGACAGTGAAGTTGTGAAGCATGTATATATGGTTAGAGGAAAGGGTTCAAGATCAGTTCGAGGCTCTTTGATTTATAGCAGTCCTTGTAGGACTTGCTATTTATCATTGGCCCATTGCAATGACTTATTACTGCAAGTACATTACTGCTATTATTTCTGTTAAATCTATTCATTTCTAATGTTCTGAATTATTAGAAACAATAAACCTCTGATCTTAAAGTAAGAATGTTTGCTTGTGTTGTTGCCTTTATTTCCTATTGGAATTTTCCTATGACGGCACTTAGACTTATAGACCACTTCACAGTGCTTTACAGTCCTTTCTAAGCGGTTTACAGAGTCAGCCTATTTGCCCCCAACAATCTGGGTCCTCATTTTACCCACCTCAGAAGGATGGAATTCTGAGTCAGTCTTGAGCCTGGTGAGATTCGATCTGCCAAACTGCTGGCAGCCAGTGATCAGCAGAAATAGCCCGCCGTACTGCACTCTAACCACTGCGCCACCACAGCTCTTAAGGTGATCACATATCCCCAGGCCACTGCAACTGTCATCAATACATGCCAGTTGCCAAGCATCTGAATTTTTGATCACGTGTGACCTTGGAGATGTCCTGACAGTCATAAGTGTGAAAAACAGTTATAGGTTATGTTTTCAGTGCCATTGTAACTTCAAACAGTCACTGAATGAATGATTGTTAAGTCGAGGACAACCAGAATCTGCTCAACCAGAATCTCTTTTTCTCTGGACTTAAATCCCTTATTCCTATCTTCTGGAATGAGAGACAACAGCTTTTGATCTTCTAGGTATGAGGTATCTGAAGACGACTATTATATTCTGGCTCACTTTCTTTTTCTCATGGTTGAACATCGGACTTTTCCATCGGACTTCATAACTCCTGGTTCCAAATTCTTTGATGGCCCTCATCAATCTTCTTTGATTAGTTTCTAGGAATCTCTAAACTGTGGTGCCTCAAATTGGATGGTCCTCAAAGTGCAGCCTGACTAAAGGAGAATAGGATATGAAATGATAGACATCTCCCAATATCTAAGGGGTTGCCACAAAGATGAGAGGTCAGGCCTGGAAAACATCTTTTACATGGGGCCTTCAGGCCTGTCACGTTTAATGCTGTGGGAAAACAGGAGGGGGATTATATGGAGTATGGGTGATATAAAGTCAAAATAACATTCCTTTCTCAGAGTGTCAAGGAGACCTTGTCCTGCAGCTGCGAAGATGTGAGTGGGAGGCATCTCTAGTTTTGGATGGTGCCTGATTGGACCATGGGATGGACATGTGGATGCTGGGCAGGGACCTGGACATTTGTTTGGGTGGGGAAAACCTGGAAGCTTACAGATTTGGGTTTTCCCAGATGTGCCATTATGACATCTCTAATAAAATGGAACTTTGAGGAAACTCAAGCCCCGGAGTCTTCTTTTGTTGAGGGTGTTACTTGGAACCCTGACATTAACCCAAATCTTTTTTAACAACTCTACCAACTCCCCCGAACTCCAGGGTGCTGTCCAAGGTCCTGAGCCTCAAGCGTTGACCCAAACCTGGGTGGCACAAAGACTCAGGGAAGATGGCGGACATCAAATTCAATAGTTTGACTAAAAGAGAATAGGATGTGAAATGATAGCAATCTCCCAATATCTAAGGAGCTGCCACAAAGAAGAGGGGATCAACTTATTCTCCAAAGCATCTGAAGGCAGAGTAAGAAGCAATGGATGGAAACTAATCAAGGAGAATTCCAATCAAACCTATTGAGAAATTTCCTGATAATGTGAACAACGAATCAATGGATTTGCCTCCAGAAGTTGTGATTGCTCCATCACTGGAGGTTTTTAAGAAGTGATTGGACAACCATTGATCTGAAATGGTATAGGGCCCACACGAATGGGGCCGTGTGCACCAACAATGCTCGCACAAGTGAGCCCACTCATGTGGCCCAATTATGAAGAGGCTGTGGTCATGTAGTGGGCTGCAGCCCATGGGTTGGGGGACCCCTGGATTAGAAGGCCTCCAAGGTCCCTTCCAACTCTGTTATTCTGCATTCTGAATGGAGTGGAAGGCTTCCTTTTTGTGATTTGGAAATTATACTTTTGTTGATATAGCCTAAAACTGTATTTCCCGTTTTTTTGCACCCACATCAATTTGTCGTCCCAAATTCAATGTGCAATCAAGTTCTGTTTGAAGGTATTGTCAAAATAGTATCAAGTATCTTCCTTTCTCTTCCTTTGAATTAGGGGGGGGGGGGTTTCTCCAAGGGAAGAAATTGTGTGTCTCTGCTAAATGCTTTTGGGGGGGGGGGTTAGCTTTAGCTCATTTCTCCCATCTATCAAGATTGTTTTGAATTTTATTTCTGTCTTCGAGGCTTCTAGCTCACCCACCAAAATTTGTACATCTGTACTTTTAATCAGCATACTTTCTATCTCTTCATCAAGCCCTCTCTATTTTCTGACATATCCAGGTTGAGCACTGGCAACAACTGCATGTTGTAATGTTTTCCTAGACCAATGTCTTGATCTGCTTTAAAATATTTCTAGATATCAATATCAGAATGACAGGCCAGTATTTAGAACAGAATACAATAGCAGAGTCGGAAGGGACCTTGGAGGTCTTCTAGTCCAACCCCCTGCTTAGGCAGAAAACCAGGAGTGGGTTGCTGCTGCCATTATTGCCAATTTACTTTGTGTGTGCTTTGCATGTACTGTTCGCTTTGCACACGCACAGTTGCCTATAAATTGTTCTGCGCATGCACAGTACATTATAAAATAACAGCAACAGCATGGGTGACCAGGGAACCGGTTCGGGGCTATGGTGAGGCTGCCGTCCCTGCTGGTTCGGCGAGTCAGTTGCAATTTCCACTACCAGTTCACCCAAACTGGTGTGAACTGGTAGCAACCCACCTCTGCAGGAAACCCTGTACTGTTTCAGTCAAATGGTTATCCAACATCTTCTTAAAGACTTGCAGGGTTAGGGCATTCACAACTTCTGGAGACAAGCTGTTCCACTGATTAATTGTTCTAGCTGTCAGGAAATGTCTCCTTATTCTAAGTTGCTTCTCTCCTTGATTAGTTTCCACCCATTGCTTCTTGTTCTGCCCTCAGGTGCCTTGGAGAATAGCTTGACTCCCTCTTCTTTGGGGCAACCCCTGAGATATTGGAAGACTGCTGTCATGTCTCCCCTGGTCCTTCTTTTTATTAAACTAGACCTACCCAGTTCCTGCAACCGTTCTTCATATCTTTTAGTCTCCAGTCCCTTAATCCTCTTGGTTGCTCTACTCTGCACTCTTTCCAGAGTCTCCACATCTTTTCTACATCGTGGCGACCAAATGTATAATTCAAAATGGTAAACATACAGCACCTAACAGTCCTGCCTCCACCATTTTTCCTCACAACATTGGCCCTGGGAGGTGCGTTGGACAAGACTGGCCCAAAATCACCCAGCTGGTTTTCATGCCTAATGTGGAACTAGAACTCACATATTTCTGGTTACTGGCCCAAAGTCACTCAACTGGCTTTAACGCCTAAAGTGGGACTAGAATTTACAGTCTCCTGGCTTCTAATCCAGCACCTTCAACACAACGCCAGACTGGCTCTCCCTACCCAGCAGTTCTGGCTTACCATATTTGGAAATAAGTACAATAACGCAACTAACTAGAAACGGACAATAATTGGGATGGAAATAGACACAACTAAAACACCGTGCGACTGGAGGCTTTTAAGAAGAGACTGGAATGGTAACAGGGTCCCCTGCTTGGGAAAGGGGCTGGATTAGAAGACCTCCAAGGTCCCTTCCAGCTCTCTTCTGATGTTCACATTGTTTTTCCTGCCTGTTTCTTCACCATCGCTTAGGTCCAGGGTTGCGCAAGTGAAAATCCTGATTCAGCCCAGCTGAAAAGGAGAATTGCAAGAGAAGAATTCATTGGGGACGGAGACTCGAAGCTGCCTCTGCCGTGTTCTTCTGACACTTTGGTTACACTTTGGACACCGGTGAGGTCTGGTTTGCATCACCACTTTAAAAAAAAGAAGTCCTTGGAGATCTCGAGAGTTATGGAAGGGAAATAAACCATTGGGCAGACTTGAGTGAAATCCACACCAGTTGGTTTTCCTGTTGAATCAGAACTTCACCCCTACTTGAGGATTTTTGTTCCTTTCCAAGAAAAACACCCAGATTCTTTCTCACAGATGAGTTCTCTTTTATTTCTATAGCAGAGCTGTTGAGTAGGGGGGGGTCGTCTTAAATACCCCCCTCCCCAAATAAAACCATGCAACATATTTCTGGCTCTACAATTGCCCCCCTCCCACCCCAATCAGTAAGAATCTTTAAGTTTACAAATCGCAGGGTTTTTCAACCTGTCTGAAAGTTTAGAACAGCTACAAAGAAACACCAATAGCATTTCATTGTTTTGGGTTATTTAATTCCCTGTCCATTTTCCTTAACGAGATCTCTCCCCCCCCACCCACCCGCAGCCTGTTTTAAAGGCAGGAATCTCCATGTAAATTCACTCCCTGTAACTCGAGAAAGGAAAAGAACTTTAAATAAAATTATGGGAATGAAGTAAGAATGGGGCGAGGGGATCCCTGAAAAGGAACTTTAATTGAGGGTTGACAGACCTGGATCCAAACTATGATGGATTTAACTGGTTATGGCCAGACGCCCCCAAAAAGAATTATCCTAAGAATCCCAGCATAATTAGGAACAATCAATGAATTGGTCTGGGCCTCCGTGACAGCAGGAGTAAAAATAAAAATGTGTTTACATCCAAACAATCCTCTTCGTCTTTTCTCTCCCAAATTGGATGAGACGCCTAAACAAATCACGGCTTCTAATTCTGGATTACTAGGGAGAGGAATCAAAGACATTTCTTTCAACCAGTGGCGAGATGCTGCCGGTTTAACAAAGCGGTTTGGTGAAAATGGAGGATTTAGAAGCTCGGTTGCTTACCTTTCAAGTCAGCAACAGTAAGTATTACACGAGGGAGGGGAATCAGCTGTTCTGCGTGACTGAGATGAGCTGAAAAGCAGGAAATAAAGGACAGGATAGGGCGGGGCCAGCTGATCATCATAGCTACCGATTCGCCCGACCCGGTCCGAACCGACTGAGTACCACATCTACTTTGGTCATCAGAATAAACCTTCTTATCAGTGGTAGGTTGGCAATTTTTTTACTACCGGTTTGGGAGCACTCCCACGCGCACTCGTGCATGTGCACAACACTTCTGCACATGCGTAGAAGGGTCCAGGTGGATGGGTTAGAGCCTCCTGCCACAGCTACTACCGGTTCACCCAATCTGGGCCGTACCAGGGGCAACCCACCTCTGCTTCTTATGCATTCTCAGATAGAAACAAGGGAGAAAGATTGCGACACAATTCTCTTGGCATGGTCCTCGTGCTGACTCTCTGTGCTTCTTGCTATATACAGTGATCCCTCGTTTTTCGCGGCTTCATGTTTCGCGGCTTCAGTGCTTCGCGGGTTTTTCAAAAATACAGAATAGAAAAAAAATGCATCGGTAGGAGGCAAGCGCCCCCTAGTGCTTGCTTTAAACGATGTCCACCAACTCAAGTTTCCGGTGCGAATCCTACTTCGCGGTTTTTCAGTTTTCGCGGAAGGTTCCGGTCCCCATTAACCGCGAAAAACGAGGGATCACTGTAATAAGGATAGTAAGGATGATTTACTCGTGATTGTAGAAATGATTGCTGCTTTATTACATGGTCATCTGCTATGTTCCTTGCCAGAACTGGAGAACACAAAGAAAAGTTAAATCTTCTGCAACCTGGAATGTGTCTCCTGGTGATGTATATTGAGGCCCATGTGGTTTTCTCAGCAATAGTACAGAAAACCCTGCTGATCTCTCACCCAAGTTCTAACCAGAGAGATCTCGGATTAGCTTTTTGAGATCAGCCAATGCCAGCTGCTGGAGACGACTCCTGTGAGTCCCTTGGACTGCAAGGCGATCCAACCGGTCAGTCCTAGAGGAGATCAACCCCGACTGCTCTTTAGAAGGCCAGATCCTGAAGAGGAAACTGAAGTACTTTGGCCACCTAATGAGAAGGAAAGACTCCCTGGAGAAGAGCCTCATGCTGGGGAAAATGGAGGGCAGAAGAAGAAGGGGACGGCAGAGAATGAGATGGCTGGATGGAGTCACCGAAGCAGTTGGCATGAGCTTCAATGGACTCCAGAGGATGGTAGAGAACCGGAAGGCTTGGAGGAACATTGTCCATGGGGTTGCAATAGGTCAAACATGACTTTGCAACTAACAACAAGAATGTCAGCTAGGTATGCTGCTGTGTGGGCAATAGAACATCAAACCAACATAAGAAAAAGAATATCTGAAACGGTGAGCTATTCAGGATTATTAACACTTACTTATCACATGAGCATATCCACATTTTTCAAGTCAAGAAACAGAAGGTAGGAGACCTGAATCAAGATCACGTAAAGTGTTAATACCACTTTATAATGCCCTGGTAAGGCCACACTTGGAATACTGCATTCAGTTTTGGTCGCCAATATGTAGAAAAGATGTGGAGACTCTGGAAAGAGTGCAGAGAAGAGCAACAAAGAGGATTGGGGGACTGGAGACTAAAACACATGAAGAACGGTTGCAGGAACTGGTTATGCCTAGTTTAATTAAAAGAAGGACCAGGGGAGACATGATAGCAGTGTTGCCACAAAGAAGAGGGAGTTTCGCCAAGGCACCTGAGTGTAGAACAAGAAGCAATGGGTGGAAACTAATCAAATTTCCTGAAGTTAGAACAATTAATCAGTGGAACAGAAATTGCCTCCAGAAGTTATGAAAGCCCCAACACTGCAAGTCTTCAAGAAGATGTTGGAGAGCCATTTGTCTGAAATGGTACAGGGTTTCCTGCCTATGCAGGACTAGAAGACCTCCAAGGTCCCTTCCAACTCTGCTATTGTATTGTATTACCTATTGAGAAGATACTGTACTTATATCCGAGGTGTAGGTTGGAGGGAATTGGCCAAATGGAGGCTATGGAATTCCCAGGGAAACTAACTGCTCACTTGCAGAACAGAAGTGGTGCAGTTACATTTTGAAAGTTGGCCAACCTTTCAGGCTTCTTGCAGTGGTTCCAGAGTGAATTTACGTGTATTAAAATTCAGAAAGTTGGGCAACTTCATGACTGACACCTCAGTGGTGGGTTACAACCGGTACGCCCCAGTACGGGCGTACCCGTGCCTGCCGGGAACATCAGGTACTGTTCTGGTACAGTGCTCCAGAGGTCTTGCCTGCCCGCTGTTAGGAGTCCCTTCGGGGAGAGGGGACGGTCTAGAAATTTAATAAATAAAATAAATAAATAAATAAATAAATAAATAAATAAATAAATAAATAAATAAATAAATAAATAAATAAATAAATAAATAAATAAATAAATAAATAAATAAATAAATAAATAAATAAATAAATAAATAAATAAATAAATAAATAAACAAACACCCTTGTTGGAAAATAAACGAGCAGAATAGTGCAATGCACCGGACAGCAAGAGATACGTTGCTTAAAAACACACAATAACTATCAAACACTGATAGTAGAAAAAATAAATAGTCTTTACTTTTGTAGTAACTAAAATACTTTTTCCAAACAGTGATACTAACTCTTCCAACAATAAACAGTCCTTCACCAAAACACACAGTTATCTTACAGTCAAAACAAACAATGATACTTCTTCCGTCTTCAGCTCCTCCTCAGTGGCAATCAGGAAGCAAAAGAAAGCAAAAGGGAATGAACTGTGTTCCCAGCTGCCTTTTTATGATTGAGCTGGGAAGCACAGCCAATCAGATTCCACATAGTCCTTAAAGTTACATAGACTCTTTAAGAACCCTGGCTTAAATATATTTTCAACCTAACATCAGCACGATTATCCTAACACCCGCGCTCCTTATCGGTATTTGAGCTCTTCGGGACTTCCGTCCACACACGGGGAGCGTACAGAGCCTGTGTGACGCTCCACCGAGCAGCTGGACAGTCGCGGAGGCGTCACAGAGTGTCGCAGGTGGTAAGTATGCATGCGTGCACTGCGCATATCCATGTGGTGGATTCTCGGCCCCATTGCACTGTATCAGTTGCAACGGGATCCGGAACCCACCACTGTGACACCTATACACCCTAATGGTGATCTTATGGCATGCGTGCCACAGGTTGAGCCCCAGCTCAGATCCACCACACATGCATGCGCACCTCCCACCACCCAGCTGATTTGTGGGTCTCTGCCAGGCATGTGCGGCAGGTTTGGGGGTCGCACGCACATGCACAGGGGGGTAGGGTGATGCAGCGGGGGCCTCCCTTGCAGCCTGTTTTTGCTCCCAGGAGGTTGCACGGAGGCCTACTAGGCCCAAAACAGGGGACAAGGTGTGTGTGTGTGTGTGTGTGTGATGTGCGCATGCATAGTGGGAGGGGGACACAAGGGGGTTGCACACACATTGCATTATGCGTGCTGTCGGGCACATGTGCATGGGCTTTAAGCACATGACAGCATAGAGATTAGCCGTCCCTGCTCTGTAATCTGACCGAAAAGAAGACAACCATCCATCCTGGCACTGAATACTTGGCAGCAACAACAGGGACCGAAAGCTCTCTCCGTGCCATGGAAATGCCAAGGCTCGGGCATCTCCCTTCTTGACCGCATCGCAAATGACACCATTCGACAACATTTTGGTGTGGCGCCAATTGTAGAGAAGATGAGAGAAGGCCGACCACTATGGTATGGACATGTCCAGAGAGCAGCAACCTTCCACCATGGCCAAGACAGAAGTCAACGGCCAGTGAGTGACCTCGCAGGAGCCCCAAACAAAGATGGCAAGACACCATCAACAAAGATATGCAAGCCACAGGCCTTGTGCCCTGGTGTTCAATGATCAGAAAAGCAGACCCTGAAGTTGCGGGAATATGCTAGTAGTAGTAGTAGGAGGAGGAGGAGGAGGAGGAGGAGGAGGAGAAGAAGAAGAAGAAGAAGAAGAAGAAGAAGAAGAAGAAGAAGAAGAAGAAGAAGAAGAAGAAGAAGAAGAAGAAGAAGAAGAAGAAGAAGAAGAAGAAGAAGAAGAAGAAGAAGAAGAAGAAGAAGAAGAAGAAGAAGAAGAAGAAGAAGAAGATATTTTAATAGAAAAGAAACAAGAGGTGTCAAAAGAAAATCACGAAAAGGAGATGCATTTACTGCCAAAAAAAAAGGCTGCTTTGGATGATGGGAGAAAAGGAAGAACTTTGCCAATTTGATGTCTGCCTAAATAAATGAAATTTGTTTTCAAGGATGGACCTTGTGCATTTCTTTCTTGAATGGGTTTCATCACTTGGAAACCTGACACTGAGTTTGCTAAGGGCTGAATATTCTAAAGGTGTTTTGGGAGGGAGGGAGAGAGAGAGGGAGGGAGGGAAGGTGGGAGGAAAGGAAGGAAGAAAGTAAAGAGGGAATGAGGATAGGAAGGAAGGAGAGAGGGAGGGAGGGAGGGAGGGAGGGAGGGAAGGAAGGAAGGAAGGAAGGAAGGAAGGAAGGAAGGAAGGAAGGGAGGGAGGGAGGGAGGAAGGAAGGAAGGAAGGGAGGAAGGAAGGAAGGACCTCTTTGATGGGATGAGCTACTTGCAAACAATACTGACACTAGAACTGTACCACCAGAATATTGTATATTGAAGAAGAGCCCTTGATAAATGTAAGGAAGAAAGACCACAAACCAAACAGGGACCATCCAAAGGGCTGCAATCCGGAGCTGAAGCAATCGACTAAGAGGATTTTGGCAGATGAAGGTAAAATGAAAATGAAGCAAAACAGACCCAGGATCTCCTGACACCCAAAGGAACAGGATCCGGAAACTGGGCAGGCTAGCTTGAAGTGCGAGACCCTTAGGAGAGCAAGCTGCCAGAAAGACGGAACGGGAAAGGAAAGATGCATATTTTTGTTTAGGGATGTTTTTAGGAGGTGCATCACTTTTTTAGGAGGGAGGGAGGGAGGGAAGAAAGCAGGGAAGGAAGGAAATGAGAGGAAAGAAGGAGGAAAGAAGGGAGGGAGGGAGGGAGGAAGGAAGGAAGGAAATGAGTGGCAAGAAAGGAGGAGGGAGGGAGGAAAGAAGGAAGGAAGGAAGGAAGCAGGGGAAGGAAGCAGAGGAAGGAAGGAAGGAAGGAAGGAAGGAAGGAAGGAAGGAAGGAAATGAGAGACAAGAAGGGAGGAAGGGAGAGAGGGAAGAATGAAGGAGGGGAAAAAGCAGGGGAATGAAGGAAATGAGAGGGAGGAAGAGAGAAAAGAAGGAAGGAAGGAAGCAGGGGAAGGAAGGAAATTATTATTATTATTATTATTATTTATTGGACTTCTAGACCGCCCCTTCTCCCCGAAGGGACTCGGCAAGGATGAGGCAAGGAGGAAGGAAGGAAGGAAAGAAGGAAGGAAGGAAATGAGACAAGAAGGGAGGAAGGGAGAGAGGGAGGAATGAAGGAGGGGAAAGAAGCAGGGGAATGAGGAAATGAGAGGGAGGAAGGGAGGAAAGAAGGAAGGAAGCAGGGGAAGGAAGCAAAGGAAGGAAGGAAATGAGGCAAGGAGGAAGGAAGGAAGGAAGTTAGTTAGTTAGTAACACGGTTGTTAAGTGAATCTGGCTTCCCCATTGACTTTGCTTGTTGGAAGGTTGCAAAAGGGACCACACGGTTGCATGTGATCTGCAACCATCATAAACATGAAAGAGTTGCCAATCCTTCCAAATTGGTGACCATGGGGATCAGGGATGGGTCCCTGAACCCAGTTAGTACCAGCCATGTGTTGCTTGTGCATGCACGCTTGACGCAAAATTGCTCTTCACATGCACAGAACCATCCTGGCAACAGCAGAAGACACTGGAGAACCGGTTCGAGGACATGTCAGGCATGAGTAACTGCCGGTTCTGAGACCCAGGCCTGAATTCTACTACCGGTTCGGCCACACCAGGCCGAACCGGCTGCAACGCACCTCTGACAGAGATGCTGCAAAGATTCTAAGTGTGAAAAAAGTCCATTAATCATTTTTTTTAGAGCCATTGTAACTTTAAACGGTCACCAAACACATTGTTGTAAATCGAGAACTACCTGTGCAAATTTTCCAGGAATTCCGTCTCATTTTCACTAAAAGCAGAACCTCCATTGATTTGACATGACTAGATATGTTCTTTCGTTGCTGAAAAAGAAGGAAGTTGCACATATGTGTAACATCTGACTACAGTAAAACCCAGGAATCAAACTTTGTATATGTATGTCAACCTCAGTTTAAATCCGAGACTTCTGGCCAGTCTCTGCCCCAGGACAATGTGTTTATTTCAAGAAAGTATTTCCATGCAACAATAATTCCGTCTGGCCAGAAAGTAGTTGGTTCTTCCTAAAGTGGCTCCAGCCCTTAAAAGAAGTATTTTAACACCTTAAAAAAATAAAAGATGTAAGAGCTGCAACCTGAAACTTGATATCTCCAGTGGTCGCACTCTGGAATTTTGAAAGCGTAGAATGAGTTATTAGAAAATGGCTGCTGCTTGGGAAGGCCCCTGCCACAAAATGGCTGCTAAGTTGGATGTCACTATCATCGGATATATTAATGGAGGCAACTTCTCTCGCTAGCCAACGTGGAAAGCTACTTTAGTTTTCCAGTTTCTCAAGGCAAACTTCCATTTTTATTTTTTATTAGCTGTTCCCGGCCACGCATTGCTATGGCCCAATCTGGTTAAATGGCCAATCAATCTGTGTGTAGATCTACACCTGCACACACAAACACGTACACACAACCACCGTATAACCCACAACCTACCTACCTACTGTATTTCTCCCTCTATCCCTCTCCTACCTACCTACTGCATTTCTCCCTCTCTCTATCCCTCTACCTACCTACCTACTGCATTTCTCCCTCTCTCTATCCCTCTACCTACCTACCTACATACTGCATTCCGCCCTCTCTCTATCCCTCTACCTACCTACCTACTGCATTTCTCCCTCTCTCTATCCCCCTACCTATCTACCTACCTACTGTATTTCTCCCTCCCTCTCTCTATCCCTCTACCTACCTACCTACCTACCTACCTACTGTATTTCTACCTCTCTCTCCCCCTCTACTTACCTACGTACTGTATTTCTCCCTCTCTCTATCCCTCTACCTACCTACCTACTGTATTTCTCCCTCCCTCTCTCTATCCCTCTACCTACCTACTGTATTTCTCCCTCTCTCTCTCCCCCTCTACTTACCTACCTACTGCATTTCTCCCTCTCTCTATCTCTCTACCTACCTACCTACTGCATTTCTCCTTCTCTCTATCCCTCTACCTACCTACCTACCTACTGCATTCCTCCCTCTCTCTATCCCTCTACCTACCTACCTCCTGCATTTCTCCCTCTCTCTATCCCTCTACCTACCTACCTACCTACCTACCTACCTACCTACCTACTGTATTTCTCCCTCCCTCTCTCTATCCCTCTACCTACCTACCTACCTACTGCATTTCTCCCTCCCTCTCTCTATCCCTCTACCTACCTACTGTATTTCTCCCTCTCTCTCTCCCCCTCTACTTACCTACCTCCTGTATTTCTCCCTCTCTCTATCCCTCTACCTACCTACCTACCTACCTACTGTATTTCTCCCTCCCTCTCTCTATCCCTATAGCTGCCTACCTACTGTATTTCTCCCTCTACCTACCTACCTACCTACCTACTGCATTTCTCCCTCCCTCTCTCTATCCCTATAGCTGCCTGCCTACCTACCTACTGTATTTCTCCTTGAATCTTATGGACAGACTATTTTATGTCATAAAGGATGACATAATACCTGTGGCCCACTGCTCTCTCTGTATCCATCTACCTACCTTTTTTACAATTTTTTACATTTCCGTTGCGTGTACCTGGCACAGGTGTGACATCTACACAATCTATATATATATCATTGGTGCCCGTACTTGAAAGGAACGCTGTGTGATAATTTGGAAGCAATCGGTGCAGTACTTTCAGGGATCAGCGGTTTTGAACAAACTCATAGTTACATTTTTATTTATATAGATGACTTCCAAGCATGTTTATCTTGGGTTAAGTGCTCCTGGGAGCTGGGGAGGGCAAAAACAGGCCTGTTTTTCACAAAAATGGGATGTGCAGAGCAGAAGTCGTATTCAGCAGGTTCTGACCAGCTCTGGAGAACCAGTAGCGGAAATTTTGAGTCCTTCGGAGAAGCGGTAAATAGGTACCACCTCTGGCTGACCCCGCCCCCATCTATTCTCTGCCTCCCAGCTGATCGAGAGGGAATGGGGATTTTGCAGTATCCTTCCCCTGCCACGCCCACCAAGCCATGCCACGCCCACCAAGCCATGCCCATAGAACCGGAAGTTTAAAAAAATGAATCTCACTACTGGCGCAGAGGTTTTGGGAGGCCGTGGAGGGCAAAAAGTATTTTTCCCCTTATTTTCCTCTTCAAAAGGAAGGCGCGTCTTATCCTCTGTATTTATAGTCTGAAAAATACGGTAAATTGGCTTCGAGTTTTTTTTTTTTTGCCCTCTCCGAGCAAGTGTGAGGCTTTAACCCCAGCCAGGCTTTGTACCTTAATCCAAGATGAATGAATGACCTGATCTCGCTTGCGTTACGATCGCCTTTGCTTCGTCTTTCCTCTCTCGCGCTCTCCAAAGAGAAGAAAAAACCAAGGCGAAGGATTACCTGGCCCCTTTCGCTCCACACGAGGGAAATGATATAATTGGGAATGTTTGGATTTAGAAATTAGAATAATTTGGGGTTTGCTCAGCAAGGTTCACACAACGTCAGCTTCCATCAGGGCGATGAGAAACAGCGGTGCCTTGGGAGTGGGAGCTCTGACAGTTTCTCCCAAATAACACTTTCCTTGCTATGCAATCTGCTTCTATTTTCTTTTCCCTTTTTTTTCTTTTTCGGCCCTGTTTATTGTTTAATATGAGGTGGTTTCCTGATGAGCTAAACAAATCTGTTTGCACTTTCTCGTAAAGGGGAGGCTTTGGAACACACACACAAAAAAATAAGCCGCATTGCACGCTGAATTCCAGAAGAGGCCTATAGGTCCTGTTCCTGCTACCTACTGGACAACCTGGATCTTTGCCCTAGGCAGAGAGGGATCACTTTTTGTGTGTTTGTGTGTTTCCGAGCCAGTGTCGATTCCTGGTGACTATATATAGTTTTCTTTGCAAGTTGTTGGAAGGAGTTTGCCATTGCCTCCTTCTTAGGGGTGAGAGGGAGTGACTGGCCGAAGGTCATTGGGTGATTTTGTGTCTATGGAGGGAGTAGAACTCACACTTTCCTTGGGATTGGCCCAAAGTCATCCAACCAGCTTTCATGCCTAAGGCGGGACTAGAATTCACAGTCTCCTGGCGATTGGTCAAAAGTCACCCAGTTGACTTTCATGCCTAAGGCGGGACTAGAATTCACAGTCTCCTGGCGATTGGCCAAAAGTCACCCAGTAGACTTTCATGCCTAAGGCGGGACTAGAAATCACAGTCTCCTGGCGATTGGCCAAAAGTCACCCAGTTGGCTTTCATGCCTAAAGTGGGACTAGAATTCACAGTCTCTGGCGATTGGCCAAAAGTCATTCACTTATCTTACATACTTAAGGCCAGGGGTGAGATTCAGTCAGTTAGCACTGATTCAGGAGAACCGGTTTGGGCGAACCAGATGTTAATTTTACATCTGAAAAGAAGAAAAGAATGAAAAGAGAAAGGTTCTACATTTAGGCAAGAAAAACAAAATGCACAGGTACAGTATAGGTGGTACCATGCTCAATAGTAGTAACTGTAAAAGTGATCTTGGAGTCCTAGTGGACAACCATTTAAATAGGAGCCAGCCATGTGCAGCAGCTGCCAAAAAAGCCAGCACAGTTTTAGGCTGCATAAACAGAGGGATAGAATCAAGATCAGGTGAAGTGTTAATACCACTTTATAAGGCCTTGGTAAGGCCACACTTGGAACACTGCATTCAGTTTTGGTCACCATGATGTAGAAAAGATGTGGAGACTCTAGAAAGAGTGCAGAGAAGAGCAACAAAGAGGATTAGGGGACTGGAGACTAAAACATATGAAGAATGGTTGCAGGAACTGGGTTTGTCTAGTTTAATAAAAAGAAGGACCAGGGGAGACATGATAGCAGTCTTCCAATAACTCAGGGGTTGCCACAAAGAAGAGGGAGTCAAGCTATTCTCCAAAGCACCTGAGGGTAGAACAAGAAGCAATGGATGGAAACTAATCAAGGAGAGAAGCAACTTAGAACTGAGGAGAAATTTCCTGACAGAACAATTAATCAATGGAACAGCTTGCCTCCAGAAGTTGTGAATGCCCCAACACTGCAAGTCTTTAAGAAGATGTTGGATAGCCATTTGTCTGTAAGGTTATAGGGCTTCCTGCCTGCAGGGAGTTGGACTAGAGGACCTCCAAGATCCCTTCCAACTCTGCAATTGTATTGTATTGTATCTGGTTCGCTGAACCAGTAGTTGACTCCCAGAGCCTCCATGCAGCCCATTTATCATGCCAGGTAAGTGCAGCACCCGCACGGAGTCTCTGGGAGGGCAAAAAATCAGGCCTCCCAGAAGTTTCATAAGTTTGAAAACAAGCCTGTTTCCTGCCTCCGCAGAGGCCAGTGGAAACCGTTTTCACCCTCCCGAAAGCTCAAGGAAAGCCACTGGAGCCTGGGAAGGATAATAATAATAATAATATTTTTATTTATAAACCGCGTCCTCTCCCCAAAGGGACTCGGAGCGGTGCACAGGGAGAAATTAAAAATACCGATATAAAATACATAAATAGATAGATAAAATACGAATTAAACCAAATTATCCCTGCGCTAAAATCACCCTATCTTAAAATACACTAAAATCCCCTAAAAACCCTATTAAAAGACAGAAGACTAACCTAGGCCAGCCAAGCAGAAAAAGCGTGTTTTTAATTTTTGACGGAAGGAGCAGAGGTCCGTAGTTGTTCTGATCTCGGGGGGAAGGTCGTTCCAGAGGGCTGGGCCCGCCACAGAGAAGGCCCTTCCCCTGGGCGTCGCCCGCTGGCATAGCCTAGTGGACGGCACCCGGAGAAGTCCCTCTCTGTGGGAGCGAATCGGCCGCAGGGATGTATGGGGCAGAATCCGATCCCACAGATAACTAGGTCCCGAGCCATGGAGCGCTTTAAAGATGGTAACTAACACCTTGAAGCGCACCCGAAAGATGACAGGCAGCCAATGCAGCTCGCGCAAGAGCGGTGTTATGTGGGTAAACCTTGAGGTTCTCATTATTGCTCGAGCGGCTGCATTCTGGCAAGCTGAAGTCTTCAGGTGCACCTCAAGGGGAGCCCCATGTAGAGAGAATTGCAGTAGTCCAGTCGGGATGTCACGAGGGCATGAGTGACTGTGCAAAGGGCATCCCGATCCAATAGGGGATGCAACTGGCGTACCAGGCGAACCTGGTAGAACGCCCTCCTGGCCACGGCTGTCACTTGATCTTCCATGGACAGCCGGGTATCCAGGAGGACGCCCAAGTTGCGTGCCCCATCCACAGGGGTAAGGTGTTCGTCCCCTATGGCCAGTGATGGAGTCAACTGGTTGTACCGGGATGCCGGAAACAACAGCCACTCGGTCTTGGACGGGTTGAGTCTGAGTCTGTTACTTCCCATCCAAGCCCGCACGGCTTCAAGGCACCGGCACATCACAGCTACGGCATCGTTGGGGTGGTTTGGGGTAGATATATACAGCTGCGTGTCATCAGCGTAGAGGTGGTACTCTACCCCAAAACCACGGATGATCTCGCCCAGCAGCTTCATATATGTGTTGAACAGGAGAGGAGAGAGGACTGACCCCTGAGGCACCCCACATGTGAGGGGTCTCGGGGTCGACCTCTGCTCTCCTGCCAACACAAATTGCGATTGACCGGAGAGGTAGGAGGAGAACCACCGTAGTACGGTGCCCCTCACCCCCAACCCCTCCAGCCGATGCAATAGGATACCATGATCGATGGTATCAAAAGCCGCTGAGAGGTCTAATAGGACCAGGATGGAGGAGCAACCCCCATCTCTGGCCCTCCAAAGATCATCTACCAATGCGACCAATGCCGTCTCAGTGCTGTGCCCAGGTCGGAAGCCGGACTGGCATGGGTCCAGATAATCAACTTCCTCCAAGTGACGGGGAAACTGTTGTGCCACCACACTCTCTACAACCTTCGCCAAAAAGTGAAGGTTGGAGACGGGACGGTAATTAACCAATAATGCTGGGTCCAGAGAGGGCTTCTTCAGGAGGGGCCTCACCATAGCCTCTTTAAGGGAGGTGGGCAAGAAACCCTCACTCAGAGAAGCATTGACAACCTCCTGGAGCCAGCCTCGTGTCACCTCCCAGGATGCCAGTACAAGCCAGGAGGGACACGGGTCCAATAAACATGTGGTGGCTCGCAGTCGCCCACGTAACCTGTCCATATCCTCGGAAGTAACAGAGTCAAACTCTTCCCACAAAACTGTCTCAAGACCTGCCTTGGGGCATCCCACTGGACCATCGATGGAGACTAACTCGCTCTGAATCTGAGCGATTTTATCCTGCAGATAAATCCCAAATTCCTCTGCTCTACCCTGTAATGGGGTTTCCCGCACCCTCTGTTGGAGGAGGGAGCAGGTCACCCTAAACAGGGCGGCAGGGCGGTTATCTGCGGATGCTATGAGAGTGGCACAATGATGACGTTTGGCCACTCTCAGCGCCACAAGGTAAGTCCGTAAATGTGTTCGGTCAGATTCAGACCGAGTAGACCTCCATCTCCTCTCTAGGCATCTCTTGTGGTGTTTCATCACCCTTGGCTCCTCGGTAAACCAAGGAGCCAAGGTGGTTCGCCGCCGCAAGAGAGGCTGCAAGGGCGCGACCCAATCCAAGGCTCCCGTGGCCACAGTATTCCATGCGGCCACGAGGTCCTCCATCGGGGCGCGGGTCAGGGATACAGGAAGTGGCCCAAGAGCGGTCTGGAACCTGTCAGGGTCCATCAGGCGCCTGGGGCGGAACCAAATAGGTGACTCAGGTTCCGCCTCCCCGCGGTGGGGTGTAGCAATTGGAAAGTCGAGCCGGAGAAGTGAGTGGTCTGACCATGACAGGGGTGTGATGACTATATCCCCTATACCCAGATCACTCTTCCATTGGCCAGAGACGACGTCATGGAAGCCATGAACTCCCAAGCTGCCTCCGATGATTCGCCCACCGATGGTAGATTAAAGTCCCCCATGACTATCAGTCTGGGGGTCTCAACTGCCATCGTAGCGATCACCTTGAGGAGCTCGGGCAGGGCTGCTGTTACATAGCGGGGAGCCAGGTATACAACCAGCAAGCCCAACTGCCTCCCTAGGCCCCACTTCACGCAGAGGGACTCACAACCGGTGGTCTGTGGCACAATGGTTCTAGACCTTCCCTAACAATAACCGCTACCTCTCCACCCCTGCCTAGGGCCCGGGGCTGATGAAAAACGCGGTAACCTTGCGGGCACATTTCAATGAGGGGGAGTCCTCCCTCGTGGCCCAACCAGGTCTCCGCAATTCCCACCAGGTCCGGCTCCCCCTCTGACACAAGGTCATGGATGAGGGGGGCTTTGTTGACCACGGACCTGGCGTTGCAAAACACCAGCCGCGGGCCCTGGCACTGTACTCCCTGGATGAAAAATGGACCTCCCAGAAATTCTGGAAGTCCAGAAACAGGTCTGTTTCTGCCCTCCAGAGGGCCTCCTAAGCTGGGGGGCGAGGGGGGCGGGAGGCCATTTTCGCTCTCCCGAAGATAGCCTCTAGAGCAGAGATTCCCAAACTTGGCAACTTTAAGACTTGTGGACTTCAATTGAAGTCCACAAGTCTTAAAGTTGCCAAGTTTGGGAACCTCTGCTCTAGAGCCTGGGAAGGGCAAAAACTCCCCTTCCCCACCATGGTGCAGGAAGCTGAGTAGGCCACGCCCCCCATGGCCACGCCCCCACCCCCCAGCAACTATGCAGAGAAACCAGCTGCTAAAAATGTGCAATCCCACCCTTGATCAAGGCGGGATTAGAACCCACGGTCTCCTGGTGAACGGCCCAAAGACATCCAGCGGGTTTTCATACCTAACGCAGGACTAGAACTCCCAGTTCCCTGGTTTTCTGCCCTGATGCCTGACCCACCATGCCTAACTGGCTCTCTTGAAATCACATTAGCAGGGCTTAATAGCATCCATGGCGTTTCCACGAATTCCACAATAGATTCTACTGAGAGGTGAACTTGCTTCGATCAGACGAGATAAATGCTGTCATCAAACAATGTTAGCGAGTGTTCATCATTTTTTGCAAAGGGGGGTGGGGGGTGGGAAGCAGCTCCATTTTGAAAGCTGCATGCAAACAGCATTCATTTCAGTTAAAAGACAGCTTACAGGAGGGGGAAATTTGCATTTTAAAAGCCGTCTGAAGGGAAAATATATGCATCCAAGAAGGGAAACTGGGAGATTTGCATTAAAATTATGCTCAGGAATTTATATTAACCGTTATATAAATTAAGGGACAATGCGTAGAAAGTCTCCATATGTTACAAGTTGTTGCAAACGTAAATCTTTTGATAAAATTATAGCAGCTTTTTAATCAATGGAGAGGTGGGGGCGGGGAGCCAAACTGGAAATTTTTTCTACCGTGGTAGAGCAGAGAGCAAAGAGGAATTTGAAAAATTTGCATATCCCTCGCTGGAAGGCGGGGCCTGAGAATCAATTAATTTTGATTGGCAGATCGGAACGTCTGACCGTTCGGAATTTTTTCTATGTTTCTAATCCTTTCGTCGTTACATTTCTTTTGTTCTATTCCTTCCCTGGTTTTTATTTTCAAAATCCCCGGGCTTGAATTTTTAGTGTGGTTTTTCTTCTATGATACCCCTTTTTACAAGCCGTTTTATTTAACTACCCTGCAAATGATGGGGATATGTGCATTTACCTTTCCTCATATTTCAACGTGAGCTTGTTAACTTGATATACGAATTCTGATCTTCCTTTGGACTCTCTGCTGATGCAATAAGGGGAACCGGCTTGGCTAAAGTGCTAGGCTTCTTGCCTTGCATGCAACATAGCCCCGGTTCGAATCCCAGTAAGGGGTATGGCCAGCTGATGAGAGCTAATAAGCTCGAAATAGATCTATCCTGGTCTCTCTCTAATTTAATTTATTGATCAGCTCATAAAAACTAACACACATATCTAAAAAATCACACAACGTAATTCTTGGCTTGCTGTCTAGATGATCTCTGGTGATGAGTCGAAAGGCAGGAAAGGAAACAGTATGTCTCCTCCCTTAACGTGGTGGCTCGGTGGCTAAGACGCTGAGTTTGTCGATCAGAAAGGTAGGCGGTTCGGTGGTTCGAAACCCTAGCGCCACGTAACGGAGCGAGCTCCCTTGACTTGTCCCAGCTTCTGCCAACCTAGCAGTTCAAAAGCACATAAAAAAATACAAATAGAAAAATTAGGAAGCACCTTTGGTGGGAAGGTAACAGCATTCCATGCACCTTCAGCATTGAGTCATGCCGGCCACATGACCATGGAGACGTCTTCGGACAGCGCTGGCTGTTTGGCTTTGAAACGGAGATGAGCACCGCCCTCTATAGTTGGGAATGACTAGAACATATATACGAAGGGAACCTTTACCTTATAGACCAGGGTCTCCAAACTTTGCAACTTTAAGTCTGAAGGACTTCAGCTCCCAGCAAAGCTGGTTGGAGAATTCTGGGAGCTGAAGTCCTTCAGACTTAAAGTTGCAAAGGTTGGAGACCCCTGTTATAGACAGTACGCATTTTCAACCCACTTAAAAAAGCCTGATGGCTTAACTAGTTAATTATGGTTTTGATAAAACGGAACTATGACCAGTTATTTTATGCAGGAATGGACAATAAGGGGCCTGTGATCACTGTTGTCCCACCTGCCATTAATAAAAAGAAAACACATAGGAAGTTGACATACTGCAAAGCGAATTTCGTATGTTTTCTTAGAGATAAAGATGGCCAAAGGCTACAGTTTTATTTAAAAGTGTGAAAAAGGAAGATAAGGGTTTAGAAAAAAGATAAGGAATAAAGGAATTGGTGGACCAGGCTAGGGAGCCAAAGTCTTGCATGTTAATACAGTCGGTCCTTGACTTACGAACACAACCGGATCACGACATTTCTGTTGGTTAAGTGAGACAGTTGTGAATTTTGACCCATTTTATGACCTTTTGTGCGATGGTTGTTACGTGAATCACTGCAGTTGTCTAGTTAGCAACAAGGTTGTTAAGTAAATCTGGCCTCCCTCTTCACTTTGCTTTCAGAAAGTCACAAAAAGTGATCACACAACCCTTGTGTAACAAGGTGTTAGTTATCATCTTTAAAGCGCTCCATGGCATGGGACCTAGCTATCTGCGGGATCGGATTCAGCCCCATACATCCCTTTGGCCGATTCGCTCCCACAGAGAGGGACTTCTCTGGGTGCCGTCCACTAGGCTATGCCAGCGGGCGACGCCCAGGGGAAGGGCCTTCTCTGTGGCGGGCCCAGCCCTCTGGAATGACCTTCCCCCCGAAATTAGAACAACTACGGACCTCCGCTCCTTCCGTCAAAAATTGAAAACACACTTTTTCTGCTTGGCCGGCCTAGGTTAGTCTTCCGTTTTTAACTGGGTTTTTTAGGGGGTATAGTTTAGTTTTAGTATAGAGGGTTTTAGCGCAGGGACAATTCGTTTAATTTTATATTAACTATTTATGCATTTTATATTTGCTTTTTAACTTCCCTGTGCACCGCTCAGAGTTCCCTTGGGGAGAGGAGGCGGTCTATAAATAAATTATTATTATTGTAACTGTCAAAAATATGCCTTCGGAAATCATGGGTGCTCCATCACAGGAGGTTTTTAAGAAGAGACGAGAGTTATCTGAAATAGTATAGGTTCTCCTGCTTGAAAAGGGGGCTGGACAAGAAGACCTCCAAGGTCCCTTCCAACTCTTATTCTATTCTATTCTATTCTATTCTATTCTATTCTATTCTATTCTTGCATCCAAATTTTGATCACATGACTATGGGGATGTTGCAGCAGCCATGTCACTTTTTTGGCGCTGTTGTAATAATAATAATAATAATAATAATAATAATAATAATAATAATAATAATAATAATAATAACAACAATAATAATAATAATTATTATTTTATATACCGCGTCCTCTCCCCAGGGGGACTCGGAGCGGTGCACAGGGAAAAATTAAAACATTATAAAATATGCATACAAGAATAAATACAATAGAATGAAAACAAATTAAATTTAATTGTCCCTGCACTAAAATCCCCATATTAAAACTAGCATTTCCTAGCGCCCTAAAGGTTGAGACTAACCTAGGCCGACCAAGCAGAAAAAGTATGTTTTTAATTTTTGACGGAAGGAGCGGAGGTCCGTGGTTGTTCTAATATCGGGGGGAAGGTCGTTCCAGAGGGCAGGGCCCGCCACAGAGAACTTCAAATGGTCACTAAATGAATTATTATAAGTTGAGAACTACCTGCACTGCTTTTATTATAAGGTTATAGTAACAGAATCTTGAGAATCTGAACTTGCCTCCTTCCCTCTCTGTCTTTGTGAGGACTAGGAAGGGTTTTGTCTGAGGTGCTTTCTCCTCTCCCTGAAAGTTAGCCTTTGAACCCATTACAATTACTCGAACCAACTTCACCAGTTTTGGTTTCTGGTCAACGCTGATTGATCAACTTTCAGAATTCAGAACCCGAATAGAGCTGGAAGGGACCTTGGAGGTCTTCTAGTCCAGCCCCCTGCTCAAGCAGGAGATCTTATACCATTTCAGACAAGTGACTGCCCAGTCTCTTCTTAAAAACCTCCATAGATGGAGCACCCACAACCTCTGAGGGCAAGTTGTTCCACTGGTTAATTGTCCTCACTGTTAGGAAGTTTCTCCTCAATTCCAGGTTGCTTCTCTCCTTGATTAGTTTTCATCCATTGCTTCTTGTTCTACCCTCAGGTGCCTTGGAGAATAATAATAATAATAATAATAATAATAATAATAATAATAATAATAATAATAATAATAATAATAATAATAATAATAATAATAATAATAATAATAATAATAATAATAATAATTTTTATTTCTATACCGCATCCTCTCCCCTGGGGGACTTGGAGCGGTGCACAGGGAAATTAAAATAACTATAAAAATACATAAATAGAATGAATAAAAAAAAAATTAAACTAGATTATCCCTGCGCTAAAATCCCCAAATATATATTCCCTAAAATCCCTTTCACCCTATTAGACGGAGACTAACCAAGGCCGGCCAAGCAGAAAAAGTGTGTTTTAAGTTTTTGGCGGAAGGAGCGGAGGTCCGTAGTTGTTCTGATATCGGGGGGAATGTCGTTCCAGAGGGCCGGGCCCGCCACAGAGAAGGCCCTTCCCCTGGGCGTCGCCCGCTGGCATAGCCTAGTGGACGGCATCCGGAGAAGTCCCTCTCTGTGGGAGCGAATCGGCCGTGAGGATGTATGAGGCAGGATCCGATCCCGCAGATAACTAGGTCCCGAGCCATGGAGCGTTTTAAAGATGATCACTAACACCTTGAAGCGCACCCGAAAGACGACAGGCAGCCAGTGCAGCTCGCGTAAGAGCGGTGTTATATGGGTAAGCCTAGAGGTTCCCATTATTGCTCGCGCGGCCAGCTGAAGTCTTCGGATGCACCTCAAGGAGAGCCCCATGTAAAGAGAATTACAGTAGTCCAGTCGGGATGTCACGAGGGCATGAGTGACTGTGCAAAGGGCATTCCGAAATAAATTGACTCCCTCTTCTTTGTGGCAGCCTCTCAAATACTGGAACACTGCTATCACATTCCCCTATTCCTTCTTTTCTCTAGACTAACCAAACTCAAATCCTGCAACCGTTCTTCACATATTTTAGTCTCCGGGCCTTTAATCATCTTATTTGATCTTCTTTGCCCATTTTACGAAGTTTCAACATCTTTTTTGTAATGTGGTGACCAAAACTCGATGGAGTATTCCAGATGTGGTCTTACTAAGGCTTCATAAAGCGGTACTAATACTTCACTGATAAATGATCATGAAAAAGCTAAGCAAAGTTGAAACTCATTAATACTTGGAACGGTGACCACCAGGTAATCTTAAGGCCACAGGCTAAACTGAGAAGCTGAAAGAAGTTAGTTTTGACTAAGACAGCAGCTGCTTCCCAAATGGTGCCAGTTAAACAAAAAATGAATGTGTTTATATCTTGGCAACTTGAAGACATCCATTAGCCATATTTAGCCTAGCAGCTATTTTGGGGAGGTAGCTGTGCTGTCGAAACTCCGAATGCTCCTACTGATCCCAAAAGATAGTCTACTTGTTTTTCAGGTCTCTGGGAGAACACAATTAAGGGACCCAAAATATGCACTCGGGTTACAGAGTGAGCAGCGATCAACCTGATATTAATGTAGAGGGAGAGATGAACAGTTTAGAGATGAGCAGTCAGGGAAGATGGCTGAGATAATTCCTCACGGCTAAAGTTGCCGCCTATTTCATTCTCTAAATCTATATAAATAAAAATGTAACTATGAGTTTGTTCAAAACAGATAATCTCTGAAAGTACTGCACCGATCGCTTCCAAATTTTCACACAACGTTCCTTTCAAGTAGGGCACCAATGAAATATATATATATACAGATAGATTGTGCAGATATCACACCTGTGCCAGGTACAAGCCACGGAAATGTTAAAAAATTGTAAAAAAGGATACAGAAAGAACAGTGGGCCACAGGTATTATGTCATCCTTTATGACATAAAATACTCTGTCCATAAGATTCAAGGAGAAATACAGTAGGTAGGTAGGTAGGTAGGTAGGTAGGTAGGTAACTATAGGGATAGAGAGAGGCAGGAAGACATATGGTAGGTAGGTAGGTAGGTAAGTAGAGGGATAGAGAGAGGGGGGGAAAATACAGTAGGTAGGTAGGTAGGTGGATAGAGAGAGGGAGAAATACAGTAGGTAGGTAGGTAGGTAGCTAGCTATAGGGATAGAGAGAGGCAGGGAGACATACGGTAGGTAGGTAGGTAGGTAGGTAGGTAGGTAGGTAGGTAGGTAGGTAGAGGGATAGAGAGAGAGGGGGAAAATACAGTAGGTAGGTAGGGAGGGAGGGAGGGAGGTAGCTATAGGGATAGAGAGAGGCAGGGAGACATACGGTAGGTAGGTAGGTAGGTAGGTAGGTAGGTAGGTAGGTAGGTAGAGGGATAGAGAGAGAGGGGGAAAATAGAGTAGGTAGGTAGGTAGGGAGGGAGGGAGGGAGGTAGCTATAGGGATAGAGAGAGGCAGGGAGACATACGGTAGGTAGGTAGGTAGGTAGGTAGGTAGGTAGGTAGGTAGGTAGGTAGGTAGTTAGGTAGAGGGATAGAGAGAGAGGGGGGAAATACAGTAGGTATTAATTTAGTTAATTTAGTTAATTTAAAATTGGGATTTTAGCGCAGGGATAATTTGTTTAATTTGTTTTTACCTATTCTATTCTATTTATGTATTTTGAACTGGTATTTTTAATTTCCCCTGTGCACCGCTCCGAGTCCTTTTGGGGAGAGGTTTACAAATAAAATTATTATTATTATTATTATTATTATTATTATTATTATTATTATTATTATTATTATTATTATTATTATTATTATTATTATTATTATTATTATTATTAGGTAGGTAGGTAGGTAGGTAGGTAGGTAGGTAGGTAGGTAGGTAGGTAGGTAGGTAGGTAGTCTGGCCTTTTAACCAGACTGGGCCACAGCAACGCGTGGCCGGGAACAGCTAGTACAGAAATAAATCAGGAATCAGAGAGAACTGAGGTAGTTGCCACAGGATAAGCAACTGTGTAAATGCAATTTCGCTTATTCTCATCGTGACAAGTACCGCAGTCCTCCACCTACAACTGTAATTGAGATCAGGGTTACAATTATTAAGTCATGCCAGTCGTTAAGAGTCGTTATGACCATGCCTGATTTTGCAATCATTTTTTTGCAGCAGTTGTTAAATGAGTCACCATGTGTCAAAGTTCCAAGTAACACCCCCAACAAAAGAAGACTCCGAGGCTTGACTTTCCTCAAACTTCTATTTTATTAGAGATGCCATAAACCCGAATCTGAAAGCTCCCAGGTTTTCCCCAACCAAAGTAAAGGCCAAGCCCCTACCCAGCACCCACATGTCCATCACATGGTCCAATCAGGCACCATCCAAAACTGGAGGTGCATCTCAGTTACATCATCACAGCTGCAGGCCAAGGTGGCTTTGACTCTCCGAGAAAGGAATGTTATTGTAACTATATATCTCCCATACTCCATATCAGGATGAAATTCAGCAGGTTCTGGAGCACTGTAGTAGTTTGGAGAATCGGCAAATACCACCTCTGGCTGGCCCCAAAACGGGGAGGGAATGGGGATTTTGCAGTATCCTTCCCCTGGAGTGGGGAGGGAATGGGGATTTTGCAATATCCTTCCCCTGGAGTGGGGAAGGAATGGAGATTTTGCAGTATCCTTCCCCTGGAGTGGGGAGGGAATGGGGATTTTGCAGTATCTTTCCCCTGGAGTGGGGAGGGAATGGAGATTTTACAGTATCCTTCCCCTGGAATGGGGAGGGAATGGGGATTTTACAGTATCCTTCCCCTGGAGTGGGGAGGGAATGGGGATTTTACAGTATCCTTCCTCCTGGAGTGGGGAGGGAATGGAGATTTTACAGTATCCTTCCCCTGGAGTGGGGAGGGAATGGGGATTTTACAGTATCCTTCCCCTGGAGTGGGGAGGGAATGGAGATTTTACAGTATCCTTCCCCTGGAGTGGGGAGGGAATGGGGATTTTACAGTATCCTTCCTCCTGGAGTGGGGAGGGAATGGAGGTTTTGCAGTATCCTTCCCTTGGAGTGTGAAGGAAATGGGGATTTTGCAGTATCCTTCCCTTGGAGTGGGGAGGGAATGGGGATTTTGCAGTATCCTTCCCCTGGAATGGGGCGGGAATGGGGATTTTACAGTATCCTTCTCCTGGAGTGGGGAACACCCACCAAGCCACGCCCACAGAAATGGTAGTAAAGAAAAAAAGAATTGTACCACTGCTCCATATAATCCTCCCACAATAGAAAATGTGGCAGGCCTGAAGGCCCAAAATAAAAGATGGCTTCCACATCAAACACCACAGCCTTTAGTGAACCCATTGTCTGCATTGGACTTTTTTTTGCCAGATATGGAAATAAACACCAGTTACCAGCAAATAAATGTACTCAATTATGGCCATATAACCAGAGGACCCTACAAAGAGCCATAAATATGGGCTGGTTGCCAAGCACCCAAAATGTGATCATATAATTGAGGGAGGCAGGGGAGTGAGGTGGGGTGGCTGTCATAAGTTTGCCCTTCGGTCATAATTAGCCTTGAGGAGATCTGTCGTAACTTCAAATGGTCATTTTTGCGAATGGTCATAAGTCAAGGACCATCTGTACTTGAGTTTAAAATACAGGTAGTCCTCAAACATTCACTTAGTGACCATTGAAGTTAGAAGAGCTGCTTTTCACACTTACAACCGTTGCAGCATCCCCATGGCCACCTGTAAATAATTCAGACACTTGGAAACTGGCTTATATTTATGACGGTTGCAGTGTCCTTTGATCCCCTTTTGTGACCTGCTGATAAGTAAACTCATTGGGGAAACCAGATTCACTTAACAACTGTGTTACTGATTTAATAACTGCCCTGATTCATTTAACAACGGTGGTGTTCTGACCAAGGCTTCACAAGAGCATGAAGCAAACTCCTTGTCCCGACAAAAAAACCCTTTTATTAATCTCCTGGGAATTCTGCTCATTCCCATCCATCAAAGTCTTTCAAGGGAGGATTTAGAGTCACAGACCTTCTCTGGCTTGGAGAGCTGCCAGGCCGAGATCTGCAGAACTTGACAAGGAGTCTCGGAGAGTCACGAACCGATTAAGCAAACTAATTGTCTCCTGCAAACTCCACTCCCCTTTCGCTCCTCTTTTATTTCCTCTGGGAGGGGCCATTCGTCGTCCACCTGTGGCCTTACTCCCAAGTCAACCCCTGTTCTTTACTTGTTCCCTTCCTCTGGCAACTCTGCACATGGGCACACTGGGAACAGGCTCCAGCTGTTCTTCCGCCCCACTGATGTCTAACTCTGAAGGCAGCTGATAACTGGCATACAGCTCTGGCCCCATCTCTGCCTCCCACACAGAGCCCTCATCAGAGCCTTCCCCAGATTCCAGGATTGGCCCATGTTCCTCCCCAACCTCCTCAGTGTCCGAATCTGCTGCCAGATCTGCTGGCCGCTGGCGGGTCACAACAGGTGGCAAGAAACATCATTAAAATTGGGCAAAACTGACTTATCATTTGTCTTGCTTAGCAACAAACATTTTGGGCTCAAGTGTAGTTGTAAATCGAGCGCTTTACCTGCAACCTCTGAAGTTTGAACCTTCTATGGAAATTGGAAGGCAAAAATAAGGCAATTCTTCATCAAAGCCTATAGTGAACGGAAAGAGTCTGCTATTTTCAGGGAACTTCCTCTATAAATCGTACTGGTGATACGTTCTCAACTGTGTTTCTCTAGAAATGAGCCGAAGGCTTATACCATTCATCACCTCAGTTGCTTAATGTATGCCTCCTTTAAAATTGAACCTGATAACGGTCCCAAATAAGTCACCCAAGGCATTCTACCAGCTCCATTTTAATATGAATATTTTGCTATTATTATTATTATTATTATTATTATTATTATTATTATTATTATTATTATTATTATTATTATTATTATTATTATTATTATTTTGCCTCCGTCCTGAATCCAGTCAGGGTAACGACGGTTGCCACCAAGCCAATTAACTTTCCATGTAGGGATGTGGATACAAATTCTTTTTCTGAAATCAGGCAATCATTAATCTGCCTGTCCCCGTCTTCTAAAGAAAGTCTGGTACATTTTGCACAAAAATGCAATTATATTGGATTGAGGTGGGTTCACTGGAAAGAGTCTCCCCCCACCCTCTCCTGCTTCCCCCACCTTATAATTCTACAGCTTGTCAAGGCCCTTCTGCTATGAGATTTCTTTTCCACAATTTGTGGGCACCGTTTCTTCTCCCTCCCACCCTGGAAAAGTCTGAATCTAATTTAAAGGCTATTAATTTTCAAAAAAAAAAAAAAACCCTACTCTTAGGATTGTTTCCCTTTAATGCATTGGCTGAAAGAATGGCGGGCTCAGTGAGAAAGAAATGCATCACAAGATACAACCTTTGAACTCCAAGCCGTTTAACTCCAATGAAAAAATGGGAGCGAAATAATCATATTTCTCTTTGACAATTTAGGGGTTCCTGCCCTCCTCGTTCCCTCCCTCTGGGAAATTCTTTGCTTTTGTTATGTCTTCCTTGCCTGGCTTCGTTTCCCCATAAATTGGGGTATGACATCATGTGACGCGATCGTATCAAGCTGAGTTGAATTTGGATTTCAAAACACGTTTTTGCTCAGCCAGGGAGTATAGAACCGCTCGCCTGTTTTTCCCCAGACATTTTTCCTTAATTAAATTCTCATGACAATTCAACCTGTAGCATTTGCCAAAGGAGAGAGGGAGGTGGTGGGATGGGGTGAAAGGGCTCCGTATCTCTAAATTATAAGCAATCGAGATTTTAACTTAACTCTTGTTCTATGAGGTCAACCTGGCTAGTTAATTGCCTGAATTCTGATTTTGGTCATTTTTTTTTTTTAGTCAAATGGCTTGAAAATGTTCTTTCAATACAATACAATACAATAGCAGAGTTGGAAGGGACCTTGGAGGTCTTCTAGTCCAACCCCCTGCGTGGGCAGGAACCTTATACGATTTCAGACAAATGGCTATCTAACATCTTTTTAAAGACTTCCAGGGTTGGGGCATTCATTGGACTTCTCACCATATCTTGGAGACTTGGAGGTTGGGCGCTATCTAACAAAATGAAATTCAATGGTGAAAAAGGAAAGTGCTACCTTTAGGCAAGAGAAACAAAATGTGCAGGTACAGTAGAGGTGGTACCATTTAAATAGGAGCCAGCCGTGTGCAGCAGCTGCCAAAAAAGCTTCCCTAAAGCCTCCAGAGGGCTGTTTTCGCCCTCCCCAGGCTCCTATAAAGCTTGGGGAGGGTGAAAAATGGCTTTAAAAATGGCTGAATCAGCTGGCCAGTGCATACATGATAGAAGGAGAGAAGGAATGATAGAAGGATGATAGAAGAATGATAGAAGGAGAGAAGGGGAAAGGGGGCAGGGAGAGGGAGAAGGAGAGAAGAAGAAGGGGAGGGAGAGGGAGAAGGAGAAGGGAAGAAGGGGAAGAAGAGAGAGAAGGAGAATAGGAGAGAGGGAGAGAGAGGGAGAGAAGAGGAGGGAGAGGAGCAGGGAGAGGGTGAAGGAGAGAGGCAGAGGGAGAGAAAGAGAAGAGAAGGGAGAGGGGCAGGGAGTGGGAGAATGATAGAAGGAGAGAAGGGGAAAGAGGGGGCAGGGAGAGGGAGAAGTAGAGAAGAAGAAGGGGAGGGAGAGGGAGAAGGAGAGAGGCAGAGGGAGAGAAGAGAAGGGAGAGGGACAGGGACAGGGAGTGGGAGAATGATAGAAGGAGAGAAGGGGAAAGAGGGCGCAGGGAGAGGGAGAAGGAGAGAAGAAGAAGGGGAGGGAGAGGGAGAAGGAGAGGGGAAGAAGGGGAAGAAGAGAGAGAAGGAGAATAGGAGAGAGGGGGAGAGAGGGAGAGAAGAGGAGGGAGAGGAGCAGGGAGAGGGTGAAGGAGAGAGGCAGAGGGAGAGAAAGAGAAGAGAAGGGAGAGGGGCAGGGAGTGGGAGAATGATAGAAGGAGAGAAGGGGAAAGAGGAGGCAGGGAGAGGGAGAGAAGGGGAGGGAGAGGGGCAAGGAGAGGGAGAAGGCGAGAGGAAGAGGAAGAGAAGTTGTAAGCAAATGTATTCAACCATCAGCCCAGCAGCAGACCTATCCCTCCTTCTTAGTGTATGTTCAGAATATTTTGAAGTCTCTTTTAGGCTGACTTCAGCCACTGGTGATGACAAGCTGACTTTCATGGCCTTTTCTTAGCAACAGCCTGGAAGTGGGGCAGGGGTTAAAACAACCCTCCTTGGCTTCCTAGGCAGCAATTAGGAATATGGTGACAGAAGAGGTTGACCAGAACCAGATGGAAGGAGGAGGCATGTCCATCCCAAGCTGAAATTCCCAAACTGGCAGCTTTTCCATCGCTTAAAGTTTTTGAATTAGGGGTAAAACAAGGCCACGGTAAGAGAGCCTGTTTAGTCTAGTGATCAAGGCACTAGGCTAGAAACCAGGAGGTTGTGAGTTCTAGTCCTGCCTTAGGCACGAAGCCAGCGGGGGGACCTTGGGCCAGTCACCCCCTCTCAGCCCTAGGTAGGAGGCAAGGGCAAACTACTTCCCCAAAGCTTTGTAAAGGAAGCTGCAAGGATTAAATCCAGGCAGTCTGCAGGAGTGTGCATGTGTAGAATACACACACACACACACACACACACACATTTATGCTTGTTTATTTTGGATCCTCTGAGCACAAGCTGTTGTAGAGATAAAATGAAGGGAGATTGCATGGAAAAGAGGTCTCAAGAAAAGAAAAAGAATAAAATAACTGGACGCTGAATAGAATAGAATAGAATAGAATAGAATAGAATAGAGTAGAGTAGAGTAGAGTAGAGTAGAGTAGAGTAGAGTAGAGTAGAGTAGAGTAGAGTAGAGTAGAATTCTTTATTGGCCAAGTGTGATTGGACACACAAGGAATTTGTCTTTGGTGCATGTGCTCCCAGTGTAAGGAGAATAAAATATATTCATCAAGAATAAAAAGATACAACACTTAGCGATAGTCAAGGGTACTAATAAGCTGTCAAATCATACTAGGGAACTAATAAAAACAATATAAATATAAACTAATAAAATAAGTCCATCTATGGTTTTCTTGTCATTTATTTTATTTTCTGGTCATGATTAGGTGGAAACTAATCAAGGAGAGAAGCAACTTAGAACTGAGGAGAAATTTCCTGACAGTGAGAACAATGAATCAGTGGAACAGAAGTTGCCTCCAGAAGTTGTGAATACCCCAACACTGCAGGTATTTAAGAAGATTTCATTGTAATTTTATTACAATTTATTACAATGATAATAAAGATTATTATTATTATTATTATTATTATTATTATTATTATTATTATTATTATTATTATTATTATTATTATTATTATTATTATTATTATTAAGATGTTGAATAGCCATTTGTCTGAAATGGTGTAGGGCTTCCTGCCTAGGCAGGGGGGTGGACTAGATGACCTCCAAGGTCCCTTCCAACTCTGCTATTGTATTGTATTTTTAGGAATTTGAGTGGCAATGAAGAAAGGATATTTGTTAACATATTTAATTCAATAGCGGTAAAAATAAACTGTAAAATGGGTCAGCACAAGCGGTTGCGTTTGATTGATTGGAGAGTGCGGGCGCCTTCATGAGGCAATCTACGTTATGATTGGTTGCTGGGCGTAAAGGGGGAGTTTCTCTTTTTTCCTGCCTTTTTCTTCTGTGTGCTGCGTACGCTGTTCTGTGATTTACCTCATGATGTAGTGCTGGCGCCTGACTATCTTGTCTTCCATAGATATAGATGTTAAATATACTTATTTACATAAAACTACAAGTTCCTCTCAGCATCTCTGACTCCGTTTAGACTCCTGCTCCATAATTTCCCTGACAATTTTTAAGGACAATGTGGCCTTGCACCTGCCAGTTACCAACCTGAGTAATGCTGTCTAAGCCCCCGTTGAGCCAATGATAAGCACATCTGTTCCCCAAAGTTGATGAGGTCAACAGCTGGAGCTGAAAGCGGAAGATCAAACAGAAGGGCAAACAGAAGGGGAACTACCGCTCTGTTAATTATCTAATGTTACTCCCCCCACCGCCACCACAATATTTATAAAAAGCATAATGAACTTAGAAGCTTCTTGGTTCCAGATGTTGCGGCACAATTCTTATCTGCTTGATGAAAGACCTAAAGCCTTGGTGCACAAGGCTGTTGGATTTCAGTCACAGGGTCTGTGACATAATAGAATAAATATATCACTTCCAGGGTTTCCCATCTGTTTGCAGTTAAATCAATATATTGTCGATATGCAGGTAACCTTCGGTGTATAACTATTCGTTTAGTGACCATTGGAAGTTAAAGGTAAAGATAAAGGTTCCCCTCACACATATGTGCTAATCGGTCCCCACTCTAGGGGGCGGTGCTCATCTCCGTTTCAAAGCTGAAGAGCCAGCGCTGTCCGGAGACGTCTCTGTGGTCATGTGGCCGGCATGACTCAACACTGAACGCTGTACCTTCCCACCAAAGGTGGTTCCTATTTTTCTACTTGCATTTTTATGTGCTTTCGAATTGCTAGGTTGGCAGAAGCTGGGACAAGTCACAGGAGCTCACTGCATTACGCAGGACTAGGGATTTGAACCACCAAACTGCCGACCTTTCTGATCGACAAGCTCGGCGTCTTAACCTGAGCCACCAAGTCCCTCCTGTTGGAAGTTAGAATGGCACTGGAAAAAAAGTGAATTTTGCCCCATTTTATGACCTTCCTATGCCACAGTTGTTAAGTGAATCATTGCAGCTGTTAAGTTAGGAACACGGCTGTTAAGCGAATCTGGCTTTCCCATTGACTTTGCTTGTCAGAAGGTCATAAATGGTCGCCCACGATCTCTGGATACTACAAACCATCATAAATATGAACCAGTTGCCAAGTCAGTCGCATGACCTCTGCAACTGTCATAAACACGAGTCCAACCTGCCTTAATTTTGATCGCATGACCATGGGGATGCTGCAACGGTCGTGAGTGTGAAAAATGGCCGTGAGTCACTGCCGTTGAAACTTCAAGCAGTCAGTAAGTGAATTGCTTCAAGTCAAGGTCTACCTGTAGCTGATTGTGTAAAAGAAATAGCAAAGGCAAGATGAAGGCTCAGCTCTCTTTCTGTCCATTCCTTTCATCATTCCAGTCTCGTCCTGCCTTAGCTCTGCCAGCAATTTGTGTAAGTTTGTTTTGTCAAGTGTTCCCTTACGTGCTTTATATCAGTAAGTGTATTTACGAGGCCTTCATTACTTCCTAATTGTCCGCTGCCTCTTCTTTCTGGTTATCTTCCTAAAGAGCAATTAAAAAAAAAAAATAAAGCAATTTCCTAACAGCCATTTCAGGACTGTTGATCTACTCCAAATCATGACTTGTTGGTTATACATTGTTTTTGCAGCCTTTCCTTGTCCCTTGGTAGCCATAAAAGGCCATTTTACACCCTCCTCTCTTTCTTATTCGTACTAACTCAGGCTCCTCATTAATTGTCTAATATTTTTCCCCCGTAGCTTTTAGTAAATTCTATACAGGACTGTCTTCTTTTATTCTTTGTCTCTCTCTCCCCCTCCCCCCCACTTCCAACCCCAAATGCAGGTTCCTTTTCACCCTGCAATCATGGCTTTCTGGAACAATCCCATCAAAAGTCACTTTGCTTCTACTGTAGCCGAGCCCCAAGGGTGCTGATTTATCAGAAACGATACTCGTGTAATGCTAATAAAAATATGTATTTATTCTCCGAGCGTCCCATGCAAATGAATTCCATCACCGGAGTTATTCACAAGACTTGCTAATCTATTCATTACAGTCACGGCTTGTGATTTGTCACAGATGTTCCCGTGGTCTCGGTTCAAACCTTAGATTGGACGCTTCAGCAATTTTATTTAAATCTGGATCGCAATGAATGATGCATGATTCTTTTTTTTTTTCCCCAGGCATTCCGTTATTGTGTTGGTTGAAATCAGACTTCCAGGATTTGAAGATGACGCATAACACCCCCCCCCCCCCCCCATTCTCACATTAGTAGTCATTAACCCTGGTGTGGACAAAAAGTTGAGAAGAATGTATGGTTTAATGTTTTAACCTCATTATCAACTTACACTTTTGGCTAGGAAGTAATCTCCTCCTCCTCCTCCTCCCTCCTCCTCCTCCTCCTCCTCCTCCTCCTTCTTCTTTATAGGTCTAACTCAAGATATTGAATATATCTAATACTCCTGTCTCCTATGTTCCCCACAACAGCAGCCCTGTTGTTGGGAAATAGATTGGGCTGAAAGAGTGACTGGCTGGCTTTCATGCTTAAGGCAAGATTAGTTTTCTGGTGATTGGCCCAAAGTTATCTAACTGATTTTCATGCCTCAGGTTGAACTAGAACTCAGTCTCGTAGTGGTAAGCCAGGGGTGGGTTCCTGCCACTTCTAAGCTCTTCTATAGAAGAGGTTCCACAAATCTACAGGGCCGTTTAGAACCGGTTCCAGCTCCCTCCCCCCCGCCCGTCAACCCATCCTCAAGAGGAAGAGTGAGAGAAGGAATTCTGGGAGTTGAAGTCCACAAGTCTTAAAGCTGTCAAGTTTGAACACCCCTGGGGTTTTTTTCTAAAGGGTTTGGGGTGCAAGGGTCTTGTAACTTGACAGCTTGAAGACTTGCGTGCTTCAAACGGCAGAGTTTCTGAGCCAACCTTTTGGTTGCTAAGCAAGAGCGGTGTTAAGTGAGTTTCACCACATTTGGCCACACCCACCCAGTCACATGACAGACAAGCCACTCCCACCTGGTCACATGGCCAGCAAGCCACTCCTACAAAGCAGGCCACACCTACAGAAGAGGTTCTAAAATTTTTTGAAACCCACCACTGTGGTGGGCCCAAAGTCATCCAACTGGCTTTGCCTATTGCCTTAGGTAGGACTAGAATTCACAGTCCCCTGTTTTTTAGGCCAGGAACTTCATCACAACACCATCTTGGCTCTCATACTTCACTCAGTCTTTCTCAAGCTTGGCAACTTTAAGATGTAATACAATACAATACAATACAATACCAGAGTTGGAAGGGACCTTGTAGGTCTTCTAGTCAAACCCCCAGCGTGGGCAGGAACCGTATACCATTTCAGACAAATGGCTATCCAACATCTTCTTAAAGATTTGCAGTGATGGGGCATTCACAACTTCTGGAGGCAAGCTGTTCCAGAGGTTAATTGTTCTAACTGTCAGGAAATTTCTCCTCAGCTCCAAGCTCCTGGTTCTCTCCTTGATTAGTTTCCACCCATTGCTTCTTGTCCTGCCCCCAGGTGCCTTGGAGAATAGTTTGACCCCCTCTTCTTTGTGCAACTTCAATTCCCAGAATTTCCCAGTCTGCATGGGAGTTGAAGCCCATGGACTCTAAAGCTGTCAAGCTTGAGAAACACTGCTTATATCTTACAGGTTATCCCATAATAATTCACCCTTCCCTTTATTAACCATAAGTGGTGATTTCCATTTCCTCTGTATTGGTCATCCATCAGCAATAAAATCAAAGGTTTAGCTGTTTACTGTTCAAATAATAGGTTGTATTTCACTCATATAAGGGATGTGGTGGCTCAGTGGCTAAGATGCTGAGCTTGTCGATCAGAATGGTCGGCAAGTCTGTGGTTCGAATCGCTAGCACCGCAAAACGGAGTGAGCTCCTGTTACTTGTCCCAGCTTCTGCCAAACTAGCAGTTCAAAAGCATGTAAAAAAATGCAAGTAGAAAAATAGGGACTATCTTTGGTGGGAAGGTAACAACGTTCTGTGCGTCTTCGGTGTTGACTCATCCTGGCCTCATGACCATGGAGACGTCTCTGGACAGCGCTGGCTCTTTGGCTTTGGAATGGAGATGAGCACTGTCCCCTAGAGTCAGGAACAACTAGCACATATGTGCTAGGGGAACCTTTACCTTTACCTTATTTCACTCTTATAACCGTCCTGCTCCTTCATCCAAGCCTATTCGGAGAGAGAAAGCCTGAATAAAAGGAATATGCAAAAACTCAGGATACTTTTCTATACTTGAGCTATAAGTTAACAATTTCCTCTAATCCTTTAGCAATTTTCTCTGTTTGCAATTAATGTTTGATCCATAGAAATGCACTTTAACTGGAGATTTAGCGTTAGTGTTAGAATTCTATCAGGTTTCTTTTAAGGGGTGTGTGGTGTTCTATACTCTTAAATCCTGTTTTGTTGACAAACTGCTATAAATAAGAAATGCAGGATTCAGGATTATAGTAATCTTTTGTGCCATCATACAGAACTAATAGGACAAGCAGTGCTCATCACCCCTATTCCACATTATCTGCAAAAATGTAGGTCTGGGATCCAAACACAGATATCAGAGGCTTACTTTCTCGATTCACGATTGGCCCCTTCCTATATGTTTCCTAGTATGGTTTGATTGCTTATTTGTACCCTATGACTATCATTAAGTGTTGCACCTTATGATTCGTGATGAATGTATCTTTTATGTACACTGAGAGCCTATGCTCCGAAGACAAACTCTTTGTGCGTCCAATCACACTTGGCCAATAATGAAAGAATTCTATATGACGTATCTGTGGAATAGAATTGACCCAGCAGGGTTTAGAATGTCACAGGCAAGGATTAAATCAAAAAGAAGCAGCACTTAGCTGCCCTTAACTGATGTTGAACAAGGGAAGACCTGGTTATCACTGGGTTAGGAGACCACCAGGTGATCTCAGAGGTGTAAAGTAGACTATAATTTTATCTCCTGAAAAATCCAAAGAAATAAGGGTGAAGCATTTCTGCCTTGCCCCAAGAAAACTATATATACTCACCAAGACCCAAGTACAGTTCAAGCGAGAGTTTCTTTTTCTTAATAGCTATGCAAGAAATCTTTCACTCATCCCGATTCTCTCTTCCCCAAATGCTGTATGCCAGGGGTGTCCAAACTTGGGAACTTTAAGACTTGTGGACTTCAACTCCCAGAATTCCCCAGCCAGCTATGCTATTCTCCAGCTATGCTGGCTGGGGAATTCTGGGAGTTGAAGTCCACAAGTCTTAAAGTTCCCAAGTTTGGACACCCCTGCTGTATGCCATTTCAGATGATGCTGCCATCTTTAGAAAATCCATAGTTTCAGCTCCAGGCAAAAATGTTATTATTATTTGAGGTATTTTAATCATTTAAAATTAATGAATGAGTGAACTTGCAAACATATTCCTTTTTATTCAAGCACCTCCTTTTATTGCTTCATTTACATCTTGTAATGGTTAGAATAGAATAGAATAGAATAGAATAGAATAGAATAGAATAGAATGGTATTCTTTATTGGCCAAGTATTGGACACACAAGGAGTTTGTCTTTGGTGCATAGGCTCTCAGTGTACATAAAAAGACAAGATACATTTGTCAAGAATCATTAGGTACAACATTTAATGATAATCATAGGGTACAAAGTTATAGTTTGAGAACAAGTAGTGTGCCATTTTTGTCTGGGATTCTCACCTTGGGAGAATCCTAGTTTGGAAGGAAAAGAAAGAAAGAAAGAAAGAAAGAAAGAAAGAAAGAAAGAAAGAAAGAAAGAAAGAAAGAAAGAAAGAAAGAAAGAAAGAAAGAAAGAAAGAAAGATTGTATTGGTTATAAAAGAATGATAAATTCATACCTACTGGGCTGCTCCATCTAAAATTCATCACCAGGCTTCACCAGTTTAATGTCGTGGTGAACTGAGACACTATAGTATAGGTAACCCTTGACTTATGACTGGTTTCTTAGTGACCATTAAAAATTATTATGAACCCCCAAAAGGTACTTACAACTCCATTCTAAAGTTCTGATGGTGACATGACTGCCTGATGGGCACTTGGCAACCAGCCTACATTTATAGTTGTTTGCAGCATCCCACAGTCACTTGACCGCATTTTACGATGTTTTTGTTGAAAACCAGAATTTATTTCCAGTTTTCGGCAAAAACACTCCATAGCAAACAACAGCTCCTCATTTGCTTTACAGCCGCCACAAAAAAAGATTGCAAAATTATGTTGCTCACATGCGTGACTGGTTTTACCACCATCAAGCTCCATGACTGTCGTAAGCCGGGGACTCTTATTTTACCTTTTTTCTATTCCTCATGGTGTCACTCTCCCTCCTTACCTGTCTAGCCCTAAACTCTTATGCTCAGGTAAATCTTTTTTTTGTTCACATGAGCATTTTCAACCTCCCCTACTTTTTATTCTTATAAAAAGAAAGAAAGAAAGAAAGAAAGAAAGAAAGAAAGAAAGAAAGAAAGAAAGAAAGAAAGAAAGAAAGAAAGAAAGGTTTTAATCTGCTGTTGCTATGTTTTAGGGGGACTTCTCTACTTTAAACCATGTTTCAAAGTTGTTTCAATTGCTTTTATTGCTACGAGCTTTCCTAGGAGTGCAATCTTAGCAGGAGGAGATGCTGGTGTGTGTAAATAAACATGACATAAAAAGGAGGCTGCTACCGACAGGCTTTGCTACCCCAATCTGAGGAAGATCCTATTTTCTCACACATTTGGGGATTAACTGGAAAGCAGCTGCAGTGCTGGGAAGTGTTTGATTCCACAGGTCTCGTTTTTAGGCTTAACTCAGTGGAGTAAATCAAGAGGTCTTTTTCATAGCCATATTAACAAGTGTTCCAAATAGATGGGTCTAGCTTGTATTTGCCCAAAGGCCAGGCTCTAATCTGCATTAATAATGAGTCTTGCAGGTGGTTCTGTCCAAACTGTTCGCCTGCAGGACAATTTAAGGGCAAGGAGGGTAGATCACTACCACCACCAGCTGTCTCTACTCTTTCATCTAAGGATAGTTGCTTTGGGAAACCAAAACAGCACCAAAGACTGACACTCTCCTATCTATCTATCTATCTATCTATCTATCTATCTATCTATCTATCTATCTATCTATCTATCTATCTATCTATCTATCTATCTATCTACAGTCTGTCTGTCTGTCTGTCTGTCTGTCTGTCTGTCTGTCTGTCTATCTATCTATCGTATCTATCTTTATCTTTATCTATCTTTATCTATCTTTATCTTCTATCTATCTATCTATCTATCTATCTATCTATCTATCTATCTATCTATCTATCTATCTATCTATCTGTCTATCGTATCTATTGTATCTATCTATCTTTGTCTATCTTTATCTATCTTTATCTTCTATCTATCTATCTATCTATCTATCTATCTATCTATCTATCTATCTATCTATCTATCTATCTACAGTCTGTCTGTCTGTCTGTCTCTCTGTCTGTCTGTCTGTCTATCTATCTATCTATCTATCTATCTATCTATCTATCTATCTATCTATCTATCTATCTATCTATCTATCTATCGTATCTATCTTTATCTTTATCTATCTTTATCTATCTTTATCTTCTATCTATCTATCTATCTATCTATCTATCTATCTATCTATCTATCTATCTATCGTATCTATCGTATCTATCTATATCTATATCTATCTTTATCTTCTATCTATCTATCTATCTATCTATCTATCTATCTATCTATCTATCTATCTATCTATCTATCTATCTATTGTATCTATCTATCTTTATCTATCTTTATCTATCTTTATCTTCTATCTATCTATCTATCTATCTATCTATCTATCTATCTATCTATCTATCTATCTATCTATCTGTCTATCGTATCTATTGTATCTATCTATCTTTATCTATCTTTATCTATCTTTATCTTCTATCTATCTATCTATCTATCTATCTATCTATCTATCTATCTATCTATCTATCTATCGTATCTATCGTATCTATCTATATCTATATCTATCTTTATCTTCTATCTATCTATCTATCTATCTATCTATCTATCTATCTATCTATCTATTGTATCTATTGTATCTATCTTTATCTTTATCTATATCTTTATCTATCTTTATCTTCTATCTATTATCTATCTATCTATCTATCTATCTATCTATCTATCTATCTATCTATCTATCTATCTATCTATCTATCATACAATACAATACAATACAATACAATACAATACAATACAATAATACAATACAATACAATATCAGAGTTGGAAGGGACCTCTGATATTGTATTGTATTGTATTATTGTATTGTATTGTATTGTATTGTATTGTATTGTATTGTATTGTATGATAGATAGATAGATAGATAGATAGATAGATAGATGATAGATAGATAGATAGATAGATAGATAAATAGATAGATAGATAGATAGATAGATAGATAGATAGATAGATAGATAGATAATAGATAGAAGATAAAGATAGATAAAGATATAGATAAAGATAAAGATAGATACAATAGATACGATAGATAGATAGATAGATAGATAGATAGATAGATAGATAGATAGATAGATGATAGATAGATAGATAGATAGATAGATAGATAGATAGATAGATAGATAGAAGATAAAGATAGATATAGATAAAGATAGATAGATACGATAGATACGATAGATAGATAGATAGATAGATAGATAGATAGATAGATAGATAGATAGAAGATAAAGATCATCTATGTTATCATCTATCTATCTTTATCTATCTTTATCTATCTTCTATTATCTATCAATCTATCTATCATTATCTATCTATCTATCTATCTATCTATCTATCTATCTATCTATCTATCTATGATCTATGTATCTATATGTATCTATCTTTATCTATCATCCATCTATCTATCTATCTATCTATCTATCTATCTATCTATCTATCTATCTATCTATCTATCTATCTATCTATCTTTATCTATCTTTATCTATCTTCTATCTATTATCTATCAATCTATATCTATCATTATCTATCTATCTATCTATCTATCTATCTATCTATCTATCTATCTATCTATCTATCTATCTATCTATCTATCTATCTATGATCTATGTATCTATATGTATCTATCTTTATCTATCATCCATCTATCTATCTATCTATCTATCTATCTATCTATCTATCTATCTATCTATCTATCTATCTATCTATCTATCTATCTATCATCTATCTATCTATCGTACACCACAACAGCATGATTCACTTAACAACCATGCCAAAAAGGTCATAAAATCAGGCATGACTCATTTAACAACTGCGTTGGTTAGCATCCAACATTCTGGTTTCAATTGGACCAACTGGAAGGGGAGAAGAAGGCACTTTATTCAACTGTAATCCAGTGGTCTCTTTTCAGTGTAGGATGGATGCTAAAAAAATCCTTCCTTCTCTCTCTTCATTCCTATAGCGACGTGCTTAGCAATACCACACAAAAACATTTTTTTTGTGCCTTTTTAACCATGTTTGGCTGTCCAGTCATCGTCGGTTGGCACAGTTTTGGTCCTGGGTGATTCAGTTGTTATTAATGCTTCTCCTTTGCTTATCCAAGTACTTGCAAGGTCCAATACATTTCCCAACCTGTCCTTTCACTATTGTTTGGGAAGATTCATTAGGCCTTTGCCTGGAAATTATAGTGACAGATAGAGCCGGGTAATTTATGGGTTTTCTTGAAGGCTGCACAATTATTCAATAAAACTCCTTCCTTCCTTCCCTTCCTGTTCCTCCACCCTCCCTCTTCCTCGGCCACTTGATGGAGATAAATATTGAACTTCGCTCTAGAAAAACTACTTATTGGAGAAGTCAAATATCTAATATAAACCCCGGAGTGAGTCCTTTAGGACTCTTTATTCAAGGTTCGTGACTGCCGAGAGGCCCCCTCGTCCGAAGATTTGTCAAGTTGTCCAATCTCTTGAGGGAGAAACATGGCCGCCTCAGAAGATCCTGAAACGCCTCACGTTAAACATTAATTCAGCCCAATGTCGGGCTGACGGCAAGGCAATAACCTCATTTCAAATTAAAGACGCAACTTGTGAATACTACAGGTTATGACCCTAGGTCACAACAAGTACAGTGCAGGTAGTCCTCGACTAGCAACCATTTCATTTAGTGACCATTCAAAGTCAGAATGGCACAGAAAAAAGTGACCTGTGACCATTTTTCTAACTAAAAACCATTCAGACGCTTGGCAACTGGCTCATATTTATGACAGTTTCTGTCAGGCCTGGAAACCATTTTTTGCCTTGGGCCTTCAGGCCTGCCACACTTAACACTGAGGGGAAATGGGAGGGGGGATTAGATGGAGTATGGGAGATATGTAGTCAAAATAACATTCCTTTCTCAGAGAGTCAAGGACATCTTGTTCTGCAGCTGCGATGGTGTGACTGGGAGGCATCTCTAGTTGGGATGGTGCCTGACTGGGCCATGGGATGGACATGTGGGTGCTGGGCAGGGACTTGGACTTTCACTCGGGTGGGAAAAACCTGGAAGCTTTCAGATTCGGGTTTTCCCAGATGTGCCAATATGGCATCATTAATAAAATGAAACTTTGAGGAAACTCAAGCCTCGGAGTCTTCGTTCGTAGTGTGTGTGGGGGGTGTTACCTGGAACCCTGACAGTTGCAGTGTCATGGAGTCATATGACCTTCTGACCAATGAAGTCAATGGGGAAGCCAGATTCACTTAACAACCATGTTATTCACTTAACAACTTCAGGAATTCTCTTAACAACCGTGGCAAGAAAGGTGGTAAAATGGGGCAAAACTCAGCTGTCTCGGTTAGCAATAGAAATTTTATGCTCCATTGTGGGTGTAGGTTGAGGACTATCTGCATGTGATGTGCACTGAATTCACACAACATGGGCACAAATTCAACCAAACAATTTGGTTTGATGTGAACCCACACAACACAGAGAGAGAGAGAGAGAGAGAGAGAGAGAGAGAGAGAGAGAGAGAGAGAGAGAGAGAGAGAGAGAGAGAGAGAGAGAGAGAGAGAGAGAGAGAGAGAGAGAGAGAGAGAGAGAGAGAGAGAGAGAGAGAGAGAATATGTAACCCTGGTTAAAACCAACTATACTCTGCATATTTCTGCAAATGCAGCAATCAGGTTATGGCTTATCTACCTGCATAGGTTGTGTGAATCTGGCCTTCGGCTAGAACATCACCTGTTGCATACAACACAAAACTGTGGAACAGTAAGTTTTCCCCTCCCTTGATCCAGAAGGCCACAACCCTCCCAGCCTTGGGAAAGGTTGTTAAACGCTGGCTTTTCCCATAGATATCAGTGCCACATTGTTAGTGGAGTCAGGCATTGTTGACGTTATGGCTGAAGCTGATGCATAAAAGGCCCCAGCGTTTCTATTTTTGTATTTGGCATTCCTTGTATTAGTTTCCACATATATCTACAGTGTTTTGATTGGCTTGCATTGTGAACTATCCAGGATTATTAACGTGGGTAGCCACATACATTTCCTAAATAGATAAATAAAATGAATGTGTTCCTCTCCTGTTGCCTTCATCTCATTCTCAGCCCAAAAGTAAGGTTTTGTTTATTTATTTATCTAGATGATGATGATGATGATGATGATGATGATGATGATGATGATGATAATGATAATGATAATGATGATGATGATGATATCCATTCAGTCATGTCTGACTCTTGGCAATTTTAGTTTCCCTGTGCACCGCTCCGAGTCCCTATGGGGAGAGGAGCGGTCTATAAATTAAATTATTAGATTATTAGATTAGAATACTTTGGGCCACGTCTCTCCACATCTTCCACCCTTGTACAAACTCCTTGAGTTTTTCTATGCTCTGGCTGGTGTAAACTTTGAGGGTTTGCTTGCTTATTACATTTATATAGCCACCAATCTTTCAACTAGCTCTGGGCAGCTCCCAATTTAAGACATAATAGCTGAAGCGGCTTTAAAACAAGTATTCCCCCACTTATTTCAACATGGAACAACAAGAGACAAGGTGAGTAAAAGGTGTCAGGTTTTGTTACTCATGCAACAGAAGAGTTGGAAGGGACCTTGGAGGTCTTCTAGCCCAACCGCTTCTGCTCAAGCAGGAGACCCTATATCAGTGATGGTTAACCTGATCGTCACCGAGTGCCAAAACTGGAGTTTGTGCAGGTGCACCAGAAGACCAGAATCTGGAAGACAGCAGCTGGCCATTGCGCATCCGCGCAGTCGCCGAATGCACTTCTGGGTTCCGGCACGCACATGTGTGCTGCTCTCTTTTGGGTTCTGGTGTGCACATGTGCAAAGAGCAGCTGCCTGGCATGCATGCGCTCACCGAAACCTGGAAGAGAACAGCTGGTCGTTGCAAATGCTTGTGGTGGCCAGTTGTACTTCTGGGTTCCGGTATGCACATATGTGCTCTTTTTTTGTTCCGGTGTGCACATGCATGAAGACCAGCTGCCTAGTACACATGCGCACACCAGAACTTGGAAGAGAGCAGCTGGCAGTTGCACATGCACACTGGACCTGCTGTCCGGCACACATGTGTGCAGCTGAACCTGGAAGTGCAGCTGGTGACAGTGCATATGCCCACCTAGAGGGCTCTGTGTGCCACCTCTCGCACACAAGCCATAGGTTCACCTTCACAGCTCTATATCATTTCAGACAAATGGCTGTCTGGTCTCTTTTTAAAACCCTCCCATGATAGACGAGGAGCCAAACGTCTTCAAAGAAAAACCAGAAAGCCCAGTTGCCTCTTGAAAAAGCACCTTTGAGACAACCATGATCTGGCTGGCCGAGAATCTCCATAGACATTTAGCTATGCACTTGGACATGAACACCCTTCAAATGGTGCAGGAATATGGATGGATTTCCAGAAAAATCTGTGCTTCAGTTTGAGATGCAGGCTGTCAGGCCTCCAGTCAATTTCCTTTTAGGATCTTTGGCCTGTCACACACTCTCTTATTTTACTATGCCCTTTCATTAGTGGGGAATTGGAAGGGGGGAAATAGTAAGGAGTAGGCTATTGTTGTCAAAATAAAACGTTCCTTTCTAGAAGCCCAAGGTCATCCTTTGTCTCTGCACCTCTGCACCTGACCGGAACTGGATGGGTGGAATTGCCATCATGGCAGTGGAATATTGGACCATGGGATGGTCTTGTGGGTGTGGGGCAGTGGTGGGTTTCTGCAGGCTCGCACCTACTCGCGAGAGCCGGTTGGTGAAATTTAGAGAACCGGTGAGAGGGGGTTCCACCGGCGTACCTGGAAGTAAATCTGGCCCGCCGCTGCCAGTGACCAAACGGGAAGGAAAGGAAAGGAAGGAAGGAAGGAAGGAAGGAAGGAAAGAAAGAAAGAAAGAAAGAAAGAAAGAAAGAAAGAAAGAAAGAAAGAAAGAAAGAAAGAAAGAAAGAAAGAAAGAAAGAAAGAATTTATCATCACAATTGAGTGCAAAATTTTGGTTGCTAAGCAAGAGCGTTGTTAAATGAGTTTCACCACATTTTAAAAGGTGGCCACTCCCACCCTGTCACATGACTGCCAAGCCACGCCCACAAAATAGGCCACGCCTACAGAGTAGGTTCTAAAAAAATTTGAAACCCACCACTGGTGTGGGGGCAAGATCTTGAACTTTCAACTGGGTGGAAAACCCAGGAAGCTTTCAGATTCGGGTTTTCCACAGATTGTACCAACATGTCTCTCTTAATAAATTGGAACTTTGAGGAAAGCTCTGCCTTGGACTCTGATTTAATTTCGAGTGATATTTGGAATGCTGACGTAGGCACTATTTGGGTGACCCTGAGGACGCAGATAAACCTACAAGTGGCCTCAATGACTCTCTAAACAAATGCAAATGACCAGCCGTCTGCAAGGAATATTAATCCTGCCATTCCCCATCATTCTGTCAAAGCCGAAGAAGCTTCTTGGAGGAGAAGTAAAATGTCTTCAAAGAAAAAAAAAACCAAGAAAGGCCAGTTGCCTCTTGAAAAAGCACCTTTGGGACCTCCAGCGAAGGAGCATTCACCACTTCTGAAGGCAAACCTTTCCCCTGGTTTGTTGTTCTCACAATCTCCTTAGTTCCAGGCTGCTTCTCTCCGTGATTAGTTTCCCTCCATTGCTTCTTGCCTTGCCTTCTGGGGCTTGGGAAAATAAGTTGCTTAATTCAGTGCAACCCGGTTAAAGCGTGTCGTATGAGGGCAGCCATTAGCACTCCCCAACCATTTCTTCTGACATGATCAATGTTTGTGTGCTAAGTAGCATTTTATCAACGGTGACTGTTTAAAAACTTGGTTGTTGCTGACTTCATGGAAACCACATCGTGTTCTTGGCAAGAATGCAGAAGTGATTTCCCTTTGCTTTTTTCCTTTTTTCCACAGAATTTTCTTTTGCCTCCAGCCCTGAGGTTTCGGAACGGCTCTTAGCCAAGTATTAATAAGTTCTGACTTGCTTTAGGTTTTCCAGAATCAGCCACCAGTTACCTAAATCAGTGTTTCTCAACCTTGACAATATCAAGATGTAGGGACTTCAACTCCCAGGTCAATATGCCAGATGGAGAATTCTGGGAGTTGAAGTCCACACATCTTCAAACTCCCAAGGTTGAGAAAACACTGATCGAGAATAATGCCACATATCTAGGTATTGTACAGGTAAACGGTAAAGGTTCTCCTCGCACGTATATGCTAGTCGTTCCCGACTCTAGGGGGCAGTGCTCATCTCTGTTTCAAAGCCGAAGAGCCAGCGCTGTCCGAAGACGTCTCCGTGGTCATGTGGCCTGCATGACTAAATGCTGAAGGCGCACAAAACGCTGTTCCCTTCCCACCAAAGGTGGCCCCTATTTTTCTACTTGCATTTTTACATGCTTTCGAACTGCTACGTTGGCAGAAGCTGGGACAAGTCACGGGAGCTCACTCCGTTATGCAGCGCTAAGGATTCGAACTGCTGAACTGCCAACCTTCTGATCGACAAGCTCAGCGTCTTAGCCACTGAGCCACTGCGTCCCATATACAGAGCTATTGTACAGAGGGGAATGTAAATATTAGTAATCTGCTTATGTATGCATGAGAGGTAGCATTCAACTGACGACCAAAACTGACCCCAAGTTTTCTATTGTTCAAGCAAGAGAGTTAAGAGAGTTTTGCCCCATATTTATGACTTCTTGTGCAACAGTTGTTAAGTGAATCACTGCAGTTCTTAAATTAGTAATGCAGTTGTTAAGAGAATTGGCTTTCCCATTGGCTTGGCCTGTCAAAAGGTCACAGAAGGATACCACATGACCCTGGGCCACTGCAACCGTCATAAATACATGCCAGTTACCAAGTATCCTAATTCTGATCATGTGACTATGGGGATGCTACAAAAGCTGCAAGTGTGAAAAATTGTCATAAGTCACTTTTTCAGTGCTGGTTAGCAATAGCAACAGCACTTAGACTTATAGACCGCTTCACAGTGCTTTTACAGCCCTCTCTAAGCGGTTTACAGAGTCAGCCTATTTACCCCCAACAATCTGGGTCCTCATTTGACCCACCTCGGAAGGATGAAAGGCTGAGTCAACCTTGATCTGCTCAGGTTCACACTGTTGGCATTGGGCATAATTAGCCTGCAATACTGCATTCTAACCACTGGGAGGGAGGGAGGGAAGATAGGAATAGACTTATATACTGCTTCACTGTGCTTGACAGCCCTCCCTAAGGGGTTTACAGAGTCAGCCTATTTGCCCCCAACAATCTGGGTCCTCATTTTACTCACCTCACAAGGATGGAAGGCTGAGTCAACCTTGAGCCTGGTGAGACCCAAACTGCCAAACTGCTGGCAGCCAGTGATCAGCAGAAGTAGCTTGCAGTACTACATTCTAACCCAGGGGTGGGCAAACTTTGCAACTTTAAGTCTGAAGGACTTCAGCTCCCAGATTTCTCCCAGCTTTGCTGGCTGGAGAAGTCTGGGAGCTGAAGTCCTTCAGACTTAAAGTTGCCAAATTTGCCCACCCCGATCTAACCACTGCGCCACCGTGGCTCATAACTTCAAACGGTCACCAAACAACTGGTTGTAAGTTGAGGATTATCTGTAGTGAGAAGGAGCCGGATGCAATAATTCCTTGGGTTGTTTTTCAGAAGCTTTCCTGGTTCTCCTACTCAGCTACTTAAAGTGAGTTGGTTTTTCTGCCTTTATGTTTTTGCTCTCCATAAATGGGTCAGACAGATGGTTCATTAGTTCGAAGAAAGCCCGAATTCCTCATCTCATATAAACGTGAGATGAGAAAGACATAAAATCAGATTCTGAGCACCAAAAGGAAGACGGTTTTCTATTATTTTCCACACAAGGCTGTGTACTCAAAATTGTATGGCATGCTCCAAGCCATGTTTATTCAGGACATTCTTCCTACCACCAAAAAAATGTACATTCCTGTTAAACATAAGGATAAAGTTCCCCTCGCACGTATGTGCTACTCGTTCCCACTCTAGGGGACGGTGCTCATCTCCATTTCAAAGCTGAAGAGCCAGCGCTGTCCGAAGACGTCTCCGTGGTCATGTGGCCGGCATGACTCAATGCCAAAAGCGCACAAAACGCTGTTCCCTTCCCACCAAAAGCCATCCCTATTTTTCTACTTGCATTTTTACATGCTTTTGAACTGCTAGGTTGGCAGAAGCTGGGATAAGTAACAGGAGCTCACTCCATTACGCAGCGCTTATGGATTTGGACTGTCGAACTGCCGGTCTGTGTGATCGACAAGCTCAACATCTTAGCCACTGAGCCACCGTGTCCTTCTACATTCCTGTTACATGCCATAATTTGATCACAGAAAAGCGAGTTGTGGCCAACACACCTCATTTTTTTCATTGGTCGGTTTCAGTGGTGGGTTTCTGCAGGCTCGCACCTACTTGCAAGAGCTGGTTGGTGAAATTTAGAGAACCGGTGAGAGGGGGTTCCACCGCTGTACCTGGAAGTAAATCTGGCCCGCCGCTGCCAGTGACCCAACGGGAGGGAAAGGAAAGGAAAGGAAGAAAGGAAAGGAAAGGAAAGGAAAGGAAAGGAAAAGAAGGAAGGAAGGAAGGAAGGAAGGAAGGAAGGAAGGAAGGAAGGAAGGAAGGAAGAAAGAAAGAAAGAAAGAAAGAAAGAAAGAAAGAAAGAAAGAAAGAAAGAAAGAAAGAAAGAAAGAAAGAAAGAAAAGAAAGAAAGAAAGAAAGAATTTATCATCACAATTGAGTCCAAAATTTTGGTTGCTAAGCAAGAGCGTTGTTAAATGAGTTTCACCACATTTTAAAAGGTGGCCACTCCCACCTGTCACATGACTGCCAAGCTGCGCCCATAAAATAGGCCACGCCTACAGAGTAGGTTCTAAAAAAATTTGAAACCCACCACTGGTCTGTTTGATGAAATAACGATGTCTCGCCTCTTTCCACATATCTGCTGCAGGAGTGCCCTAAAGCGTCTTCTTCAAGGAAGCATCTTTTGCAAATCCTTTTAAAAAAAAAGCATCTTTCTGATTTCCAACAGGTGTCGTCCCCCCCCCGCCCCCCCGCCTTCCTCTTCTTATCTTACTCTCTGGGCAGTCCTTGTTTTCACTGCGGAAATATTACAGGGAGGCTGCGACTCAGCAGAGGCAAAATTTCTTCCCTGTCCGGTTTTGACATGCCCAGGAAATCGACTACGGATGTGCCTAATCAGTAGATTAATCAGATATGTCACCGGGCTTCCTGAATTATCTGTCTAACGATTCCCAAAGACAGTGCAGCTTTAATAGGGTCCTCCTTTGCCTTCCTTCTTTTTTCTCAAAGTTGTACACTTATATTTCGTACTTTCCCTGCCTGGCTATATTCCAGCGTGGTGGGAAGAAGGATGGGAATTAGCACCAGGCAGAGGGAAAGAAATCCTGAAATGTTTCCCCCTGCTCGTTTTCTCTCAATCTGCCGAATGAAAATTGACTTTCCGAACGAGGCCAGGGTGATGTTCCCGCACTTAGTTAGTGATGAAAGGAGCAAGCAGTATGGAGGAACTTTTAACTGTAAAAGCATCTCTAAAATTTCCCCTGGCTTTCCACACTTCTGCTGGCCACCATTTCATGAGACATCATTGTTATTAACATCTCTTCGTCTGCTGTTTTTATGGTTGCAGTCTGGTTTTATAGTTTTTAATGTTTTTTTAATCGTTAATAATGGTGTTGGTTTTTGGTATTTATTTAGCTTTGTCGTACACTGCCCAATTATTCAGTGAAACGACTTGCCTCCAGAAGTTGTGGGTGATCCAACACTGGGGCTTTTAAAGAGGAGATTGGACAATCATTTGTCTTAACACAATAGAATAGAATATTATTTATTTATTTATTTATTTATTATTTTAATTTATAAACCGCACCCTCTCCCCGAAGGGACTCGGGGCGGTGCACAGGAAATTAAAAAGCATATAAACATAACAATGATAAATATTTAAAACCCAATTAAATAAACGATCACCCTGCGCTAAAATCTTAAAATCCTTAAAACTATTTCCCCTTAAAATCCCGATTAAAACAATTTAAATATTCAGATTAAAGGCTGGAGAGGTAGATTAGGCCAAGCCGGCCTGATGGAAGAAATAGGTCTTTAGCTTTTGGCGGAAGGAGCGGAGGTCCGTAGTTGTTCTGAGTTCGGGGGGTAGGTCGTTCCAGAGGGTTGGGCCCGCCACAGAGAATAGAATAGAATAGAAATGGGAATGGGATTGGGAATGGGATAGAATAGAATAGAATTGGAAATGGGAATGGGAATGTGAATGGCAATGTGAATGGGATTGGGATAGAATAGAATAGAATAGAATAGAATAGAATATGGAATGGGATAGAACAGAACAGAACAGAACAGAATTCTTTATTGGCCAACTGTGATTGGACACGCAAGGAGTTTGTCTTTGGTGCAGATGCTCTCCGTGTACATAAAAAGACAAGATATATTTGTCACGTATCATAAGGTAGAATACTTAAAGATAGTCACAGGGTGCAAATAAACAATCAAATCATATTAGGAAACAATCAATATAAATTGTAAGGATACAAGCAACAAAGTTACAGTCATACAGTCATAAGTGGGAGGAGATGGGTGATAGGAACGATGAGAAGATTAATAGTAATGCAGACTTAGTAAATAGTTTGATAGTTGAGGGAATTATTTGTTTAGCAGAGTGATGGCATTCAGGAAAAAAAATGTTCTGAGTCTACTTGTTCATCAGAACCCTATAGTGTCATTTTGAGGGTAGGAATTGAAACAGTTTATGTCCAGGAAGTGAGGGGTCTGTAAATATTTTCACAGCCCTCTTTTTGATTCGTGCAATGTACAGGTCCTCAATGGAAGGCAGGTTGGCAGTAATTGTTTTTTCTGCAGTTCTGATTCTCCTCTGAAGTCTGTGTCTTTCTTTTGGGTTGCAGAACCAAACCAGACCATACAGATACAGATGGCAGACTCAATAATTCCTCTGTATAGGCAGGAAACCCTATACTGTTTCAGACAAATGGCTATCCAACATCTTCTTGAAGACTTGCAGTGTTGGGGCATTCACAACTTCTGGAGGCAATTTCTGTTCCACTGATTAATTGTTCTAACTGTCAGGAAATTTTTCCTCAGTTCTAAGTTGCTTCTCTCCTTGATTAGTTTCCATCCATTGCTTCTTCTCCTGCCCTCAGGGGCTATGGAGAATAGTTTGACCCCCTCTTCTTTGTGGCAGCCCCTGAGATATTGGAAGAGTAATATCCTGTCTCCCCTGGTCCTTCTTTTTATTAAACTAGACATACCCAGTTCCTGCAACTGTTCTTCATACGTTTTAGTCTCCAGTCCCCTAATCATCTTTGTTGCTCTTCTCTGCACTCTTTCTAGAGTCTCCACGTCTTTTCTATATCATGGCGACCAAAACTGAATGCAGTATTCCAAGTGTGGCCTTACCAAGGCTTTATAAAGTGGTATTAACACTTCACGTGATCTTGATTCTCTCCCTCTGTTTATGTAGCCTAGAACTGTGTTGGCTTTTTTGGCAGCTGCTGCACACTGCTGGCTCCTATTTAAATGGTTGTCCACTAGGACTCCAAGATCCCTTTCACAGTTCCTATATTGTACCTGTGCATTTTGTTTTTCTTGCCTAAATGTAGAACCTCACCGTTATTCTTGTTCTACCCTCAGGTGCCTTGGAGAATAGCTTGACTCCCTCTTCTTTGTGGCAACCCCTGAGATATTGGAGCACTGCTATCATGTCTCCCCTAGTCCTTCTTTTCATTAAAATAGACATACCCAGTTCCTGCAACTGTTCTTCCTATGTTTTAGCCTTCAGTCCAAGAGCTACATGACTGTATAGAGCGGGAGGCATTAGACTAGGAGTAAGAAGACATGTACAACTCCTGGCATTATCAGAGAGAAATGAGCTGTGTAATGATTTTAAAAAATGTAATCACAAAGTTATTTGGAATACAGAATGTATTTTTAATTATTTAAACATTTTTGAACGGCTTCCCATGGAAAAACAAAGACCCTCAAAGTATTTTAGAAGAAAAGGCGCAGACAGCAAAACATACCTATAGTAGATCCAAAACAGAACTAAAACCAGGCATTGCTAAAACATGGAAAATTCACCTCTGCATGGAGGCTAAAGAATATATTAAAATCAGTCATACATAAAGATACAATCACTCCTGACTATGGGATCAAGATCTCCAGGGTCAATCGCAACTTGACACCCAACTTCATCAATGATACAAGAGGGTATATCTTTTATATATGAAAAGATGATACACGATGATAAATGATAAATGAAGCAGAAACAGGAGGGAGAGAAATTCTATGGAGGATATTCAGGAGTGGGTGAGAGTTTTCAGGAGATATTTTTCTAGGAATAAGGAATTTATTTTCTTTCTTCTTTTGGGGAGGGGGGATGGGTGGGTTCCTATTACGCATAACATGTGTTTTTAAAGGTGTGCGGTTTTTAAAAATGCCAACTGGAGCATCTGACAGTTCTCAAAATCAAAGAAAGGGGAAGGAGAATTTTAACCCTTTGATCTTCAGCTGCAGACCTGAAAACACTCGATTTGTGGCTTGCATAGGAAGACAAATCCTAGAATTGTGGAATGTGAGGGACTCTGGAAGAGATCTTAAAAGTGGTAAGGGTTCCCCTCGCACATACGTGCTAGTCGTTCCTGACTCTAGGAGGCGGTACTCATCTCTGTTTCAAAGCTGAAGAGCCAGCGCTGTCTGAAGACATCTCTGGTCATGTGGCTGGCGTGACTCAACGCGGAAGGCGCATGGGACGCTGTTGCCTTCCCACCAAAGGTGGTCCCTATTTTTTTCTACTTGCATTTTTACGTGCTTTCGAACTGCTAGGTGGGCAGAAGCTGGGACAAATAACGGGAGCTCACTCTGTTATGCTGCACTAGGGATTTGAACTGGCAAACTGCCAACCTTCCTGATCGACAAGCTCAGTGTCTTTGCCACTGAGGCACCACGTCCCTTTTTGGAAGAGACCTTGGAGATTATCTAATCAAGCCTTATGCAGGAGAGAAATTTATGACTTCAGAATCATCAGAAGTTGGTGGTTTGGTCTCTGATGAAATACCTCTGAAAGAAGAGGACAACCAGAAGCAAGATGAAGGAACTCAAGTACAGCCAAGATGGCGCATCGCTGGAAGATCTGAAGCAGGGGTCCCCAACCTTTGCAACTTTAAGTCTGAAGGACTTCAGCTCCCAGACTTCTCCAGCCAGCAAAGCTGGCTGGAGAAGTCTGGGAGCTGAAGTCCTTCAGACTTAAAGTTGCAAAGGTTGGGGACCCCTGATCTGAAGGACCAGGCAGGGAGACATCTACCTGGATGAATCTATCTATGTCATTGGTATCCAACATTGGCCACTTACATTCTTGTGGACCTCAACTCCCAGTATTCATGGGAGCGTTTTTGGCTGGAAAATTCTGGGAATTGAAATCGACAGATCCTGGAGTTGCCAACATTGGACATCCCTGATCTATATGGTCACACCAAATCAATTGCCCCTAATTAGAAGATGGAACTGGTTTCTGAAGTTCTTCGTATAAACATGGCTTCTCCACAACTACATAATTTCCCTCTCTGATAAAGTCCCACACTTCATGCCTTCTTCAGAACTGAAGAAGCTTCTTGGATGAGAAGCAAAACACTTTCAAAGGGAAAAAAAAAGCAAGAAAGTCCAGTCGCCTTTGGGAAAAAGCACCTTTGGGACAACGATGACCTGGAAGATTGAATATCTCTGTAGACATTCTTCTTTTGGGATTTACTTACATGGAAGAAGTCAAAGGTAAATGGGACGTGGTGGCCCAGTGGCTAAGTTGCTGAGCTTGTCGATCAGAAAGGTCAGCTGTTTAGCAGTTCGAATCCCTAACTTCGCGTAATGGAGTGAGCTCCTGTGACTTGACCCAGCTTCTGCCAACCTACCAGTTTGGACGGAGGTAAAAATGCAAGTAGAGAAATAGGAACCACCTTTAGTAGGAAGGTAACAGCGTTCCGTGTGCCTTTGGTGTTTAGTCATACCGGCCACATGACCATGGAGATGGCTTCGAGCAGCGGCTTTGAAGTGGAGATGAGCACCACCCCCTAGAGTCAGGAACAACTAGCACATACTGTAAGCGTGAAGGGAACCTTTACTTTTAATACAATACAATAGCAGAGTTGGAAGGCACCTTGGAGGTCTTCTAGTCCAACCCCCTGCCTAGGCAGGAAACTCTATACCATTTCAGACAAATGGCTATCCAGCATCTTCTTAAAGACTTCCAGGGTTGGGGCATTCACAACTTCTGGAGACAAGCTGTTCCACTGATTAATTGTCCTAACTGTCAGGAAATGTCTCTTTAGTTCTAAGTTGCTTCTCTCCTTGATGAGTTTCCACCCATTGCTTCTTGTTCTGCCCTCAGGTGCTTTGGAGAATAGCTTGACTCCCTCTTCTTTGTTGCAACCCCTGAGATATTGGAACACTGCTATCATGTCTCCCCTGGTCCTTCTTTCCATTAAACTAGACATACCCAGCTCCTGCAACCGTTCCTCATATGTTTTAGCCTCCAGTCCCCTAATTGTCTTTAAGAAGTTACGGACAGGTTTTACATTCTTAACAACAGGTTCTGAAGAGAAGACTGAACAATAATACAGAGGCCATTGTTTTCTATACCGAGTAGCAATATATGCAAGAATTTTAGTGAATCCTTTTAACCAGAATTCTCTTCTATGGTTGAATGCCAAAGAGTTAGGAAAACATACAAGAGAAAATTTTTGTGCGCACAATACTGTTAAATACCAGTTGGCAGCAACTGCTGGAGGGGTTTATTTCTCTCCCCCTCCCCAGTTGTGGGTTTCTCTGAGGTATGTAGATATTCTTTTCGGGAAACAGGATGTGGGTCTTTCAAAGGCCATCGTTTTTCCTCGATGGCACGAACTGCTGACCATCATTCCTAGACTGGAATTTGTTGTGCATCTTTAGGTCAAGTTGAACTTTTCTTCCAACCAAACTGGCCTCTTTTACTAAAAAAAGGAACAAACTTGCACATTGCTGTAAGAAGAGGATCCTACAGAAGGAAAGAAATACAATAATACAATAGCAGAGTTGGAAAGGACCTTGGAGGTCTTGTAGTCCAACCCCCTGCCTAGGCAGGAAACTTATACCGTTTTAGACAAACGGTAGGTCTAGCTATCCAATATCTTCTTAAAGACTTCCAGTGTTGGGGCCTTCATAACTTCTGGAGGAAAGCTGTTCCACTGATTAATTGTCCTAACTGTCAGGAAATTTCTCCTCATCTCTAAATTGCTTCTGGAGACAGGAGACTAAAACGTATGAAGAACGGTTACAGGAACTGGGTAGGTCTAGTTTAATGAAAAGAAGAACTAGGGGAGACATGATAGCAGTGTTCCAATATCTCAGGGGTTGCCAACAAGGAAGAGGGAGTCAAACTATTCTCCAAAGCACCTGAGGGCAGAACAAGAAGCAATGGATGGAAACTAATCAAGGAGAGAAGCAACGTAGAACTGAAGAGAAATTTCCTGACAGTTAGAATCAGTGGAAAAGCTTGCCTCCAGAGGTTGTGAATGCCCCAACACTGCAAGTTTTTAAGAAGATGTTGGAGAGCCATTTGTCTGAAACGGTATAGGGTTTCCTGCCTAGGCAGGGAGTTGGACTAGAAGACCTCCAAGGTCCCTTCCAACTCTACTATTGTATTGTATTGTAATTGAGGAGAGAAGCAATCTAGAACTGGGGGGAAATTTCTTGACAATTAAATCAATTAATCAGGGGAACTACTTGCTTCCAGAAGTTGTGGATGCTCTATCAATAGAGGTTTTTAGGAAGAGATTGGACAACCATTTTTCTGAAGTGGTATATGCAGGGTTGGGCTGCTGGGGGTTCACAGGGGTTTGAGAGAACCTTTAGCTAAGATTCTGTGCAGTTAGGAGAACCCCCAAATCCCACTCCTGGCTGGCCCTGCCCATCCCACCCCTCCCCTCCCAGGAGCCCCCACACAGATTAACAAGAGTTGGAAGGGACCTTGCAGGTCATCTAGTCTAACCCCCTGCTCAAGCAGGAAACCCTACACCACTTCAGACAAATGGCTATCCAATATCTTCTTAAAAACTTCCAATGTTGGAGCATTCACAATTTCTGGAGGCAATTTCTGTTCCACTGGTTAATTGTTCTAACTGTCAGGAAATTTCACCTTAGTTTTAAGTTCCTTCTCTCCTTGATTAGTTTCCACCCATTGCTTCTTGTCCTGCCCTCAGGTGCCTTTGAGAATAGCTTGACTCCCTCTTCTTTGTGGCAACCCCTGAGATATCGGAACACTGCTATCATGTCTCCCCTAGTCCTCCTTTTCATTAAACTAGACATATCCAGTTCCTTCCACTGTTCTTAATATGTTTTAGCCTCCAGTCCCCTAATCATCTTTGTTGCTCTTCTCTGCACTTTCTAGAGCCTCCACATCTTTTCTACATCGTGGTGACCAAAACTGAATGCCGTATTCCAAGTGTGGCCTTACCAAGGCTTTATAAAGTGGTACTAACACTTCACGTGACCTTGATTCTCTCCCTCTGTTTATGTAGTGAGAACAACCTTGGCCACCTTTGGCAACAAAGTCCACCCATTAAGTTCACTCAGTTGCCAGGTTCTCAAGATCGGAGATGACACTTATGGAAATCAGGATGGCTGAAGTTTGTCTGTTGGTCTTTCTGTGTTTTTGCAGAAGTTTAGTAATAGAGGCTTGCCCCCCATTTCAGTCAGGGCAATAGGGGCATGGTAGCTCAGTGACTAAGATGCTGAGCTCGTCGATCAGAAAGGTTGGCAGGTCTGCGGTTCAAATCCCTGGCACGGTGTAACGGAGTGAGCTCTCGTTGCTTGTCTCAGCTTCTGCCAACCTAGCAGTTCGAAAGCATGTAAAAAATGCTAGTAGAAAAACAGGAACCACCTTTGGTGGGAAGGGAACAGCGTTCTGTGTGCCTTTGGCGTTTAGTCATGCCGGCCACATGACCACGGAGACGTCTTCGGGCAGCGCTGGCTCTTCGGCTTTGAAACAGAGATGAGCACCGCCCCCTAGAGTCGGGAACGGCTAGCACGAATGTGTGATGGGAACCAGTCAGGAGAGAGGGGTGGGGGAGGCTTCGAATCAAGAGAGAAGTTGATGGCACACTGTTGTGCAAGAGAGAAGTTGACGGTACACTGTTGTGCAAATCACTCCTACGAATATCGCCCAGGCCTGTTTACATGTCTTCCTCCCCCCACTCCAATCCTTTTTAGTGAAGCCCCCCTTCCCTTCCTCCCCTCCCCTGCTTTCTCCACCCCCCACCCCTCCTTTCATTGGCTCTTTATGAGCACTTCTGAAAGGCTCAAGTGTTTACTCTGGACCGGCTTGTGGTATTTCATCTGCCTTTTTTCCCCGTGATCCAAAGCTGTAAGAGAGAATTCCCTAAAGTCAACTCCATGGGGCCCTTTGGTCCGGGATTTCAAGGCCCAGGGCCTGGCATTCTTCACGTGTCAAGTCTGCTTAAGGCACCACACTGCCCGTCAACCCCTTTCCCCGCATGCCACACGGCTAGGTGACAAGTTGTCGGACTGGTTTCCCAGCTGAATTTTACAACCGGAGTTCCCTTGCCTTGAGAATGGGGGGTGGGTAGGGATGGGGGATGGGGGGTGAATGGGAAACTCTACAGTTGTGTCTCACAGAACGAGGGACATCCGTTGAAAATGTTGTTTTTGGTGAATTTTCATGGGGGCAATACTTGATTAAAACAAAGTGCTTAGGGCAGCACCATGTCACGAAGAATTTAACATTCCTTTCAGAATGCTGGGACTTTGAAAAAGTTTTCTTTATTTATTTTCCTAGCGGGAGGGAAGAGGAATAAATTTTCAAAGGAGTGGACAGAGAACTTTTTTTTTTTTTTTAGCACTCGTGATTCTATTTTATTCCAGGGCTGTCTAGGGAGACGGGTGAAATTCCATTTCTGCCGAGTGAGTTTAATGCAACCTTCTTCTGAGTTTGCACGTGATAGATTTATCTGCGCTTATCTGGATGTTGCGATCCAGGGCTCTGAAATTACACTCCCAAATAGGTGTCCTTTTTCCAATGTGTCCATTGGTGGAAATTATTGCACCCAGGAATATTTAAAAAGAAAACACAGTTTGCAAAAATGTGCACGTTGAGAAAAGTTGTATATAAAAAGGGCGCTTATATATGAAGGGACGTGGTGGCTCAGTGGCTAAGACCCTGAGTTTGTTGAGCAGTTCAGCGGTTTGAATCCCTAGCGCTGTGTAATGGTGTGAGCTCCCGTGACTTGTCCCAGCTTCTGCCAACCTAGCAGTTCGAAAGCATGTAAAAAAATGCAAGTAGAAAAATAGGAACCACCTTTGGCGGGAAGGTAACAGCGTTCCGTGTGCCTTAGGCGCTTAGTCATGTTGGCTACATGACCATGGAGACGTCTTTGGACAGCACTGGCTCTTTGGCTTTGAAACGGAGATAAGCAGTCGGGAATGGGTAGCACACATACCCAAGGGGAATCTTTACCTTTACCTATATATGAAAAAAATTATTTCGAATTCGTATCCCAGTATTCGAATCCCAGTAAGGGTATGGCTAGCTGATGAGAGCTAATAAGCTCGAAATAGATCCTTCCTAGTCTCCCTGACTTATTTATTGATCAGCTCAAAAATGTAACATACATATAAAAAAATTACACAACGGAATTCATGGCTTTCTGTCTAGATGGTCTCTGGTGATGAGCCGAAAGGCAGAAAAGGAAAAGCAGTGTGCTTCCTCCCTTAATAGGGGCCCTAACAGGGTGTTGTGGAAACAATTATATATAACTATCCTCCTTTCTCAGCTGAGAAGAACAGAACCTAGCTGGCTTAATGGCAAGGCTCTCGCCTAGCATGTAATACAACCCTGGTTCGAATCCCAGTAAGGGTATGGCTAGCTGATGAGAGCTAATAAGCTCGAAATAGATCTATCCTAGTCTCCCTGACTTATTTATTGATCAGCTCAAAAACGTAACACACACACACATATGTATATGTATATATATATGTATATGTATATGTATATGTGTATATGTATATGTATATGTATATGTATATGTATATGTTTGTGCTGATAAATAAATAAGCATCTCTTGTGATGAGCCAAAAGGCAGAAAAGGAAAACAGCTTGCTTCCTCCCTTAATTGGGGCTTACCAGGGTGTTAATATATATATTAAGGTGGGAATAGAGTACTATTGGATAACTAGATTATGACTGGGGCTTGGGATTTCAACATTTCTATGGAGCGGTCTGCTCTCTTTTCTGTCAGATTTTTATTTTACTCCCTTCTTGTTCAAAGAGGTCTATACCTTTGACACTGTCTTCAAAGGCAGAAGCATTTTCTGCAATGCAATGCCACGTGGCAACATTTTGTGAAAGCCACATAATCATAGGGCTATTGGCCATGACTCAGTGCTCTCCACCCATCCAAAACCAGCCAGAAACTGTACTATGGTTAAATTGGATACCTTCATCTCTAATCCTTACCCTGCCCATTTACTATGTGTAGGACATGGTAAGGGGACGAATTGGTAGATTCCAAGATGATTGTGGGACCAGAGGCTAAAACACATGATGAACGGTTGCAGGAACTGGGCATGGCTAGTGTAGAGAAGAGAAGGACCAGGGGAGAAATGATAGCAGCATTCCAATATTTGAGGGGCTGCCACAGAGAGGAGGAAGTCAAGCTATTTTCCAAGGCACCTGAAGGCCAGGCAAGAAATAATGGATGGAAACTGACTGGGGGAGATTCAACCTAGAAATAAGGAGGAACTTTCTGATCATGAGGAACAATCAACCCATGGAACAGAAGTTGCCTTCAGAGCAGTGGTGGGTTTCAAATTTTTTAGAACCTACTCTGTGGGTGTGGCCTATTTTGTGGGCGTGGCTTGGCAGTCACGTGACAGGGTGGGAGTGGCTACCTTTTAAAATGTGGTGAAACTCATTTAACAACACTCTTGCTTAGCAACCAAAATTTTGGACTCAATTGTGATGATAAATTCTTTCTTTCTTTCTTTCTTTCTTTCTTTCTTTCTTTCTTTCTTTCTTTCTTTCTTTCGTTCTTTCTTTCTTTCTTTCTTTCTTTCTTTCTTCCTTCCTTCCTTCCTTCCTTCCTTCCTTTCCTTCCTTTCCTTTCCTTTCCTTTCCTTTCTTTCTTTCCTTTCCTTTCCTTTCCTTCCCATCGGGTCACTGACAGTGGCAGGCCAGATTTACTTCCAGGTACGCCGGTGGAACCCCCTCTCACCGGTTCTCTAAATTTCACCAACCGGCTCTTGCGAGTAGGTGCGAGCCTGCAGAAACCCACCACTGCTTCAGAGGTTGTGGGAGCGTCATCACTGGAGGCTTTCAAGAAGAGATTGGACTGCCATTTGTCAGAAATGGTGTAGGGTCTTCTGCTTGGTTGGAGGGTTGGACTAGATGACTTGCAAGGTCCCTTCCAACTCTGTTGGTCTGTCTGATTCCCCTTGTTTGTATTTCCTTGCATCCCATCAAACATTATCGGTTGGCCAAAAAAAATACACCAGTCAATTTCTGTAATGTGCCATGGCAATTATGCGAGGGAAAAGGTGAGTTTTGACAAATGGCTAGACTTGAGGGGGAAACTTATCAACCTGTGAAAACCTATCCCTGATTTTGCAAGTGTTTTGCTTGGGTGTCTGGAGCTCCTTTTGGGAATGGATTTGGCACTCTTTTCTGGAAGAGTAGTAAAGCTGGGTTCAAAAAAAGCTCCTTGAGTGCTGTTCCTGAAGACTGCTAAATCTATATTTAAAGGAACCATAAAGCCTAGGAAAAGTTATATCATGAAACCTCAGGGGGAGATAGAGAGAGGGAGTGGGGGAAGAGAGAGAGAGAGAGATAGTTTATGGGGCAGCTATCATGGCTCATTTCCTGGTGCTCTGATGTTCTTCAGACTGATCCAGCTGGTTTGTAACATGGAGGTAGGTTTGGAATCATTCCGAATGCCCTGTTCTAAGGTTCCTCCTTGTAACTTGAAAATATCTTTGGCACCCCACTGTTGTGGCCCGCCAGTGGCCAGCACAGCTGATGGAAGAGTCAAACAGTGAGGAGGTTGGGGAGGAACCTGGGCCAGTCCTGGAGTCTGGGGAAGGCTCTGATGAGGGCTCTGTGTCAGAGGCAGAGATGGGGCCAGAGCCGTATGCCAGTTACCAGCTGCCTTCAGAGTCAGACATCAGGGAGGCTGACAAACAGCTGAGCCTGTTCCCAGTGTGTGCATTCGCAGAGCTGCAAGGAGAAGGAAACAGTTAAGGAACAAAAGCCAACTTGGGAGTAAAGGCACAGGTGGACGGTGAATGGCCCCTCCCATAGGGGATAATAAGGAACGAAAGGGGAGTGGAGTTTGCAGGAGACCATTAGTTCACTTAATTAATGTGAATATTTGTTCATGACTCTCAGAAACTCCTTGCCAAGTATTTCTTCTACAGCATTGCATTTGGAAGATATCGGCCTGGCACCTCTCCAAGAATGATAAGGTCTGTGGTTGTAAATTCACCCTTGAAAGACTGTTTGCAGGGACTTTGCTGAATGTGAATGAGAGAAATTCACATTAACTTAATAAAAGGGACAAGGAGCCTGCTTCGTGATTTTGTGAAGCCTAGGTCCGAACACCTGCAAAGGCCCAGCAACGTAAAAGGGGTTTCAAGATTGCCTTGTTGCATGGTAACCCCCATCTCCATCTCCATCTCCACTCTCCTCTGAACTTAACCTCTTAATCTATCCTACGAGTGCCAGAGGATTGCTGTGTGAGTGGAACACTGGCATTTGATTCCAGTTACACCAGCTTATATTGCGAGAAATTGTTTCCACATCGGGCGAGTTGGCGTGATGGGCTATCATGAACTAGCAGTTTCTGAGAGGAAATTGCTGTAGAGAGTAAAAGTAGCCACTCCCTAGAATCCACCAAGGTATATCTGTAAGGCTGTGAGTAGTAAGGATTTAGTCTGGCAACATACTGTCTATTATATGTAAGCAGAGAAGAAAATTGAAATCTAGCTGAACTGTTTCATGCTGTTCTTGGGTTTAGCGCAGGGGTCTCCAACCTTTACAACTTTAAGTCTGAAGGACTTCAGCTCTCAGACTTCTCCAGCCAGCTTTGCTGGCTGGAGAAGTCTGGGAGCTGAAGTCCTTCAGACTTAAAGTTGCAAAGGTTGGAGACCCCTGGTTTAGCGTGTCATACATACACACACATAAAGGTAAAAGTTTCTCTTGTCCAGTCGTATTCAACTCAACTCTAGGGGGCAGTGCTCATCTCTGTATCTTAGCCGAGGCAGCCGTCGTAGTCCGAAGATACTTCTGTGGTCATGTGGCCAGATGCATGGAACATTGTTACCATCCCACCAAAGTGGTACCCATTTATCTACTCGCATCTGCATGCTTTTGAACTGCTGAGCAGGAGCTGAGCAGGAGCCAAAGCAAAGGATGGGAGCTCACCCCTTTATGCGATGCTTGGGTCTCAAACCCGAGCTGTCAGCTTTCCAATTGACAAGCTCAGTGTCTTTAACTGCTGTGCCATCGTGCCCCCCTGAATATACCCCTATAGAAGCGTGCACGCATGTGTGTGGTGGGTTTCAATTTTTTTTAGAACCACTTCTGTAGGCGTGGCCCACTTTGTGGGAGTGGCTTGCTGGCCCTGTGACCAAGTGGGAGTGGCTTGGCAGTCATGTGACTGGATGGGCGTGGCCAACTTGTAAAATGTGTTGAAACTCACTTAACAATGCTCTTGCTTAGCAACCAAGTTTCTTGGCTCAGAAACTCTGGCATTTGAAGCACGCAAGTCTTAAAGCTGTCAAGTTACAAGACCCTTGCGCCCCTCACCCTTGAGGGAAAAAAAAACCCCCAGGGGTGTTCAAACTTGACAGTTTTAAGACTTGTGGATTTCAACTCCCAGAATTCCTCCTCTCGCTCTTCCTCTTTTTTTTTTTTTATATTGAAAAAGTTTTATTGGTTTTACATTTTTTAACAGGATAGGGTAATGGTTACAAAGAAATTTTGAGAGCATTCACGTTAGAGTCGTCGGACCTTCCGAGACCTCAAAATACACAATAAAAAAGTTAACATAGAAAACATTTTCCATACCACTACAAGATGAAAGCAAGTACATTTACCTAAATTCTCCGTTCCATGCTGTCAGACATTTACAAAAAGTCCAGATAGAAATATTATGCAAAATTGTTCAAGAAAAATCAAGGCAAAGTTATTTTTTTGATCTAAGTCTTTTGGCTATTGTATCTTCTTTCTCTCCTCCCTGGCCCCCCGTAGGCGGGGCCGTGGCCCCCTCCGTCCCCCCTGGATCTTCCCCCAGGACAGAGGAATATTTTTTAAGAAAGGCTTCTGCCTCAGCAACTGTTTTAATCCTCACTCTTCCTCCTTCCCAGAACACCAGCATCCCTTCAGGTGTCATCCACTTGAACCAAATCCCGTGATCAAACAAGGTTTTAGACAAGAAGGAAAAATTCCTTCTTGCATCTCTAATTTTTCTAGGGATCTGCTTCAAGATAGTGACCGTTTTTTGTTGGTGAGTTAGAGGTTTCTCTGTCTGCGCTTTCAGGATTTCCTCTCTGGTTGACCTTCTAACAAATTTCACATGTATCTCTCTAGGCACTTCATTTATCCTGGCATATGCAGAATTAATTCTATAGGCTAGGTCAATGTCCCCCCTGATCTCATCCTTAGGTTTATGTAAATAGTCTGCTAAAATTGTACTCATAAGATCAGGCAGGCATTCACCAGATTCCTCAAGAACATTCTGAAATCTCAAAAAATATGTCATTCTTTCCATATCTATCCTAGACACATGCCCATTTATTTCCCCCACCTCATTAGAAACATTTTTAATCTCTCCCTTAGCCCCCTCCAAGCCCCCTTCCAGTTCTTCATTCTTCTGTGTGTTCTCCAACACTTGCTTCCGGGTATCCAGTAGCTCCTTCTTGAAGGTACTATTTTCAGCCCTCTGGGCCTTTATTTCTGATATCAAAGTTTGCATAGAGGTTTCAAGAGAAGCCATCCTTTGTTCCAAATTTACAAGTGCTGCTTCTTGTGCCATGGTTAAAAGTTAGAGTCACTGCCACCAAGATGGCGTTTTCCGGGTGGGGCTGGTGGGGCAAATCAGGAGCTCAGTTCAGTTCAGGGCTGTGAAGTTGCAAACAATTCAGAAACCAAAAGAGACACAGTTTCCCAGGTCAGCAAATAGTAATAACGAAGGTATTCCAGAGAAGAAATCACAAATCCATCAAAAGATTTTTTTTTTTCAAAAATCCAGAGAGAGTCCTGCTTTCAAAGAGACGCTGGAAATTTTCCTTAGTTGAAATAGTCAGGCAGGGACAAAGAAAAGCCACTTCCACCGCCCATCTCAGAGCCAGAGGGAGAGAGTAGCAAAATAAGAATTTTTTAACCAGCCAGACCTAGAAACAATGTTGCAAAGAATCGCATTCCACTTTCCCTTGTTAAAGACCGTCCGGAGTGAAAGTTTCCACTTTCTCTTTGCAGAGAAGCCATTTTAACGTGCCGCTTAAATCCGAGGGGTTTTTTTTTAGAAATAAACACCCCCCTCCCAGTCCGTTCAGCCTGGCTGGCAGCAAGGGAAAAAAAAGGTGTTCTTTT